>BMAT01006097.1:47955-60820 GCA_019649035.1 Elysia marginata
AACTGGTGGCAAAATCATTTTTGCTAGACACTGAAAGGCTGGCTTTAGAAATCAGAATAGCGCGCGCTCGGAAACTTCCATAAAAAAATTTCCTGCTTTTTTGTCATGAGCTGCTTGCATCCCTGTGGTTTAATAAACGTTTTTTTTAAAAATCTTTGTCAAAAACAGTAAACAGCATTTTGATTTAACTTTGTAGAAAAGTTCAATAGTAAGGTCTCTGATTTTAGATGTGTCTGGAATTTTGGAAATGTTTCATTTAAATTAAAGAAAGAAAACTTGAGGGAATATTTTCAGTGTGTTTTTTTTTTAGTTAAAATCTTTTAATTTGAAGATGTTTTGCTATGATGAAAGTGCAGGGGTCCTGAAAACAACCAAAGATGTGGGTTGTGTTTTCTGTGAGCTCTCTGCATGTGGCAGGAAATGCTCACAGAGAAAGAACTAACTGCTAGACTCTGAGCATTCGGTCTTCAATTATAACAATAGAGATAAACTGGATAGACAGAATTGACACTGCTTTAAAATCTAAAATCAGAATACAAAGGCAGGCAAACTGAACAGTTCCAGTCTTACACACCAAACTCTTGAAACAATCTTGAAAAGCTGGAATTAAAAAACCAACATCTTTATTAACCAGACTTGGGTCAAAATTTGAAGCTGACACCAAAAACAAAAAAGGAACCTAAAATTTTAACAACAAAGTTTTGTAACAAATACCCATCTAATCAATGATATGGCATAAACATTAACGAGCATCATGCCTTATACCTATAGATCAATATCATCAATAGTGGTGTATTGGCCTTTGAAGATCGTGCTTTATAATTTCACTGCACTTGTCTGTGGAAGAGGAATATCCACCAATAATAACAAGCTTTATATCTATACACTAGTAAACTGCCGGCGAATTTCGCAGGTTTAAACGAAGATGGCTGAATTGGTTTAAATGAAGAATCTAAGAATGGGCTCACCGCCAATTAAAACATCCCCTTCTTTGCTTTTTGTCCCCATAATATTGTATTATCTACATCAGGTATTCTTCCTCTTTCAGCAGGCTTAACTTCTGCGCGTCTAACATTCTGTTGTTTTTTTTTTAGTTTCCTCTCAACGCCTTCTCCCTATTATTTCTCTCCCTGTAACCATTATATCCTCCTCTTTATAATAGTCCATATCTCTCTCTCTCTTTACGTCTCTGTGTGTATATGTCTGTCTCACCTCCTCTCACCTTCTCTTTAGGCCTAAAATATGAGTTTCTACTGCACCTTGCTCTGTCTTTATTTTGTTTGTACATGTATGTCTGTAGCCGTTTTTATCCTCTTCTTAATCAAAGTCCACATCTCTACTCTGCTCTCTCTCTCCTTATCTATCTATCTCTCGCTTTATCTTTACATGTCTGTTTGTAGGCCTACATGTCTGTATGTCTTTTCGTCTCCCACCTTCTCTTTTTATCATAAACCATGAGTTTCTGCTGCAAGATTAAATCTTGATAAAATAGATCCAGATCTAGATTCCATTGCAAGATTTTAGTTTATGCAGGTGTGTTCATTTAAAACAGCTGAATATAGATTAGCTTAGTTCTACTCTGTACCTCTTTATCCATCCCTCTCTCTGTCTCTCTTTCTTTCTATCTCAGTTTCACTGTCTTTATATCTTTATTTATACATGTCTGTCTTTACTTTTTCTGCCTTCTCTTTGGTCCTGAATCATGAGGTGTTTTTTTTTTTTTTGCAACCACGCCTGCAATATAATTTTTAAAACACTATCATTACTTGGATCTAGACCTGGATCAATTGCAGCATAACATTTTTAGTTTACTTAACTAACAGCTGTGGCTAGCACAGTTCTGAGTATGTCGCCTAAGCTTCCCGAACGACCAAGAGTTTAATACAGAGCGAGGCTAGGCACTATTAGTACTACTGCTGATCTTAGCATAGAAATACTTAGGTTGGGCTCTGCAATAAGCGTGGTCTAGCACTTAGGAGTAAATTATTCTTGCTGTGCTTGATCTAGGTCAAATTCTCAAATAGCATACATGTATGTATAAAAAAAACTCAAAATTGAAAAAAAAATTAATTGATTTGGCCTCAAAATGTCCATTGGTGCATATCCCTGGAATGATGCATTACCCTTCCTATCAACACAAAATTGAAAGGTTTTAGCCTTTTTCCAAAACTGCATCGGTTGGCAAAAAATTTCTCTATTTAAAAAAAATATATGATTGCAAGTATAATCCGCACTTCATACACTGCAAGTAGGCTTATAATCCACACTTTATACTTAAATTATTGGCAACAATCCCCTTCAATTCTGTACATCTCCATCCCTTATAACATTCTGTTTTTTTATCCTCACCTAATTTGGCAGTTGGACTCCCATTATCCCATTGTTTATCATTGCTGACTTTCCTTTCAAATACTCCTATTGTTACACTAGGTTCATATTTCACGATCTAGTAATGCCTGAACTTTACTAATGTTTGTACCAGGTTGCATTTGAATATGTTGAGCAGCGACAACCAACAACTATGAGGTTGCTGGTTTCATGTGTTTTTTTTATGTTGTTGCTTTTAGATATTAAATTTTGAGACTGAGTCTCTTATTTAAAGGGTGTTTGCTATGATGAAAATGCAGGGGTCCAGAAAACAACCAAAGATGTGGGTTGTGTTTTCTGTGAGTTCTCTGCATGTGGCAGGAAATGCTCACAGAGAAAGAACTAACTGCTAAACTCTGAGCATTCGATCTTCAATTGATTGAGTACAACAAGTCACTGCTTTCTGACATGAAATTCAGAGTTTTCTGTTTTCACTAGATATCAAACTGTTCATTTTCAAGAGCTTTATGTACCATGCTGTATTGAAGGAATATTCACCAATTACTGTACTATGCTATATTGATGGTATATTGATCAATTACTGTACTATGCTATATTGATGGGGTATTGATCAATTACTGTACCATGCTATATAAAGACATATTCATCAATTATTGTACTATGCTATATTGAAGGCATATTCACCTGTAAACCATGCAATATTGAAAGCATTGAACATTCGAATAAAGACCTTAAAAAATGTTGGTAAAAATAGGTCTTTTTAATGCCCATGTTTGTGACCTTTTTTTTTTATTCTAAGATTGCATTTAGATAGTTTTTTGCAGTCCTCTCTACTTAAGTTGAAATTGCACAAGTGTCTTAAAAGCAACAGGCAATGTTGGTTGCTCCCCTTTTCTTTAATGTTTTTTGTAGTAGTAGACAGTGAGAAAAGGGGGTGAAAATGTGCACTTCTAAGTTGCTCATGTCCTATTTAACTGAACCCCAACATAGAAAGACATGATATTAATCTCCTACCCAAACACTTGTTACTGTGCCTTTTACATTCTTAAGTCAGTGTAGTTTAGCTATCAGAATTGCTTTATGATGCTATTTTCATCTTAACCCACACCAAAAGACATTGTAGTCACAGAATTTTTCCGGCAACCTTCAGCAATGATACATGTGGTCTCCCCTGGCTTTCTTGGTGAGTGGTCAAGAAAAAAATGATAAAGCTGGTAATGATAGCCAGGCAATTCCCAGAATCCTAAATCCAAGCACAAAATTATCGTTATAAAAACATATTTTCATTTAAATTTTTATGCTTTTCAATTCTAATTATGGAATTTAAGGTAAAAAAACCTCATAAAATCTGTTTATAATTTCAATGTGCTGTCTATATTAATAATGAAATAAATTTTAATTTTGTTTCAAAACTTTTAATACTATAGAGTTCAGGCAGATTTGCACAGATTGAAAACAAAAAAAGAACATGACCACAATGAAGTTTAGAGAACTCGAACCTGGATATTTTGAATACTTGTGTCATGTGAACTATTTTTATTTTACTAATCTTATTTCTCTCCAGTTTTATAAACTATATTTATCAGTCACTATTTGGATAAATCAGAGTTAAACTTTATTCCCATGGGGTTTGGAAGGTTTGTGATTTGGTTTATCTTAATATTTAACAATTTTTTAAAATATGTCCCTATGCAGCTTTTGTGGTTTTGCCACACAGAAAATGGGTGCTAGAGACTGGAAGAGAGTACGAGATCATCATTGAAATCTACGATACTGACAGTCACAAGATTTATCCTTCAGATGTAAGTGTTAGGGCGCATAGGTAAACTGAGAATTTTGGACATTACGGCTACATGATGGGCAGCAGCCTCTCAAAAGGAGTCCAGTAGCAAGGTTTTGTGATAAAGAGACATTTACTTCAATGGAATGGTTTAAAAACTTAAATTTAACCAATTTTGACCATACCCTGAGTAACTGTATTTCAAAGATTAGGAATATCTGAAACCCTTTTACCAGAGATTACAATGAAATCCGCTTATATAGACATGCTTTTGGTGGTCGATATAATGTCAATATATATATATATATATATATATAAGAATGCGGATAAACAAAAACAAAATACAAAGGCTAAGAAGAAAAAATAAGGGGGAGGGGTCAATAACGTTCATACCATTAATAACTAATTACTTTTCTTGTTTTGTTTTTCACAAGAAACAACCTTAACAGATATTTGATTTGCTGTTCTTTTTTTTTTTTTTTTTTTCCAATTCCTTTTTCAATAGAGCATAATGTGTTGTCTCTGTACCTTTTGTTTTTATGTCTTTTTAAATGTCAATATAGCAAAAGATGATTGGGAAAAGGTCATACAAGACTCATTGTTTAGTAAGATTATTGAGGAAAAAATTTCGTCATAGCCAAGCAATTCGGTGTGTCAAAGTTTTGATAAGTTGCGGATGTTTATAGATACATACATTTACACGATTTTAATGCACTTGACTTCAATTCTTATTTTAATAATCTTTATCAGTTTTTAACGCATAGTACTGGAGTAGGACCAAAATGTTGGTGTAATACTTTTGATGCATTTCTATTGTAGAGCTCTTTACTTTTATGTGATGTCACACTATTTTACAATGGTCTGTATTTGTTCTGAAGCAACCTTTCTCTACTGTATATTAACGCCACTGAGCACTTTTTAGTGGATTTTAGGCCCTCTATAAATAAATTATTATTATTATTAATTAAACTAATTAGTTTGTCAAAAGTTGGTTGAAAGTTACAAAGTAATAATAGAAAAAAGTTCTTTCAAAATTTATCTTAAAACAAAGATACTATGACTGCTGCAACAGACCCATGAGGTCCAAAATAAAAAAAAGCATCTAGAATAAAGGAGATAAACTGAGTCTCTCTTCCATGTTAATTTTCCTGGTCCTCCATGATTCTGCTTGAACTGCTCATATCTCTGTTCACTGTCTGATCTCTAGAATGTGAGGGTTGTTGCCGAGTTTCCCAGCACCTACTTCAAGGTTCTGCATTCCAGTGTCAACGGAACATACCACCGAGTCAAAGCCATTCTCAAGGGGGAGGCAATCATAGATGGAGCCCTTGTCAGTGTCGTGGATGAGGTTAGCCCATTTTTAAAAAATTTTTGAAACTTATAAAAGTTTATATTACCTTGCCTGTTTTTAAAAACATAGAACAAATTTTTTGAAAGAATAGTCTAAGCCTTTATGTTAATGTTTCAAATAGATGCTTTAGCAAAACTTGTGAGAAAGATTTCTAAGATATTGAAACATTATTGCTTAGTTCGATCTCTAGCCTTATCTCCTTTCAAGAGTTTTTATGCAATTCAATTATTCAAATGAATAACTATTGATATTTGAACAGGAAAATTCTCCCTTTGGAATGCAATGATCAGCATACAGGGGATAAGGGATGCTTGTCAGGACAAGTTTACGCTACAAACAACCAGGGTTAGACCACCATGACAGAAAAAATAAATCTACATAAATAATGAACTCAACTAGAGATTTGGCAGTCTATGAAGTTTATATATTATCAAATATTCAATAAAAGGTGAATTTAGGTAATCACATAAGTGACGAATATAAAAAAAAGTGAAGACAGAGAGGCAGAGTAGAGTTCAAATGAGATTATAGAGCGACTGACTGCAACAAGAATTCTCAAATTACTACCAAAAAATGTTAACCCAAGTTCCAGTACACAAACCCAAAAAGCTAATCACCCCAAATAATAGAATAACCTAATAATTACACTTAGTTTGGCCAGAATATAATAAAGTTCAGCTAGGGCTGGTTTGTCTCTACCCACCGACCACTAAATTTACACACTCAAAATGATCGCACAAAACCGAAGGTGTCGGAACACACCAGGCCAAGAAAGCTTACTTTTCGCGGCCAATGTCTTTCTATACCCTGCATGACCTGCTAGGTTTGTCTCGTGAGAAGCGCCTAAGACCTGCTCACACAATGACTGTGGGATGCACAGAGTTTTGTCATAATAGACATCTCCAGAGCTGAAATCTGAGATAGAGAAACCCGTTCTCAACCACAAAAGAGATGCCATTTACGGGTTTTTCACCACGCAGCTGATGTATGACCTTGTTTAAGTCTTTCCCCAAAGTCTGAGTAAATATTTAAAACATCATCTAGAGTACCAGTAGTGCCATCTTTGGAAACATCAGTTTCCTTATGCCCATCATCAGCATCAATAACAACTTGAAATACTCTGCTCAGTTAAACGGTCATCTACAGACATAAGTTTAACTTCTGGTGACAGGGAAATTTGAGAAGAATTATCAGCGATGTTACCGGTCACAACGCATGAAATAGATGAGTCGCTGGCGGCTTTAATTCCCTTAATGTTGCCCAGAATGATGTCAGTTACGGGATTACTGACAATACAAAACGTATTTACTCGCATGACACGGATAGTAACGCAGGCTTCCGGAACTAGGGAAAAGTTTATAGCAACTGTATAACACCCTGTATTCTGAAGTAATGACACAGGTCTACCAAACAACTTGATTTGGGTACCCGTAGAGGACGCTGCAAAGGAAACCTTACTCACAGGAGGTTTGGCATTGTGTTTATTTGGGCGTGCGTCCGAATATGATGCGGCGATGCCTATCAAACTAGGCACTGTGGAAGGATTATGATCCTTCACATGAGCCACAAAATCTTCAGTGCATGTACTCATCATTGTCTCAAAAAGCAATAGAAATAGGAGGTCATCATAGATTGTGACTTTGCCAAGCTCCAACCATCTGTCAAAGTATCTCTTTGTTCTGGAAACAAATGATTCAAAATTTTCCTCAACTCGAGGCTTTGAGTGAAAAAACTTGTCTTTGAACCTGTTACAGTCACAACCAAAGCGCTTGAACAATTTCTTTGTAATTAAGGTATAAGTACGACAGTGATCAGGAGCCAAACTTGACAAACAGGACAAAGAATCACCCTGTAGCAAGCTCATTAAGTAAGTGCCCCAGTCATTTTTAAGGGCTACTCAAGTGCGCTCAAACTTCCCAATACCCTGACGGCAAAAGAGGTGCAAATTTCAGTTTCAGCATGCTAATGGCTAGTCGGGCATGAGATATACTTGCGCTTGTCCACTGCGCTGTCTGCAACTCAATCCTTTTCTTGTCCAGCTCCAGTTCTCTCTCTCTAGCTCTTTCATCTTGGTCTATTGCCTGCTGCTTAGCTTTCTCTTCACATACTTTTTCTTCATCTTTTCTTATCCTTTCCTTCTTCTCATTTTCTTCCCTGATATCGGTTACAACCCATGTAAGAAGATCAGGCTCTGGGATCTTTAATTTCTTGGCCAAGGCCAAATACTTCTCATAAAGGTCAGACATTTTGTCCGACAATCAATATAAAGGGATAAGATTAATAATTAAAACAAATTTTCTTACAGTAACGACATTCAGATATCATCGTAAAATGTTTAAAAATGAGCAAAAACAAATTAAAAACAGACTACAACAACAACAAAAAATGCCTTAAAACAAAAGGAAAAGACCAGACAAGAGAAGAAAACAGCTCACTCACGCATTACTTCGCACAACAAAACATCAATAACCATACAACTATCACTCCTTAAAAACTTAATGCAGAAAAAAGACTGGGCCCAGAATTATGTACTACCAGTAAAAAAGAATCATAAACACCGGAAGGGCCAGCAACAGCAGCAACTGTCTTAAACTATAGTAAGGTCCCGCCTACCATCATCATCATCAATGCCCTTCACCCTTAGCAGGGTATAGGCCACACGCAAGTAAATGCCACCCACTCCGGTCTTGGGCAAGCTTTCCAAGCTGACCACATCCTTTTCATATCATTGTTATTTCCCTCTCTACACATCTCTTCCATGCCTCTGGGCCTACCCCTGCCTCTGTTCCCTTGTGGATTCCACTGAAGTGCCTGTCTTGTGATGTTGTAATGTGGTTTCCTCAGTGTGTCCAATCCAACGCCATCTTCTCATTCGGACTTCCTCTTCTACTGGTTTCTGCCCTTTCGCCTCTAAATTTCCTCATTTCTTACCCTATCGTGCCATTTTATTCTCAGAATACCCCTCATACATTTATTTATCAAGGTTTGCACTCTCTTTATTGCTCCAGGTGCGGCTTTCCAAGTTTCGCAACCATACAGCAAAACTGATTTGGCATTAGAGTTGTAAAGTCTGATCTTGATCTTTTGAGATATGTTTCTAGCTTTCCAGATCCTTTGTGTGAATGTTGATCTTGCCTTTCCAATTCTTGCCTTAATGTCCGCGTCTGTTCCACCCTTCAGGTAAATTATACTTCCTAAATTTGTAAATGAGATAACTCCTGACCTAAATATCTTACACTTTCCACTGTGGATGCGAAGCCCAAGACTCTTTGATATTATATTTAGGTCCTCAGTCTTGCTTTGCATCTGCCCTTTAGTATGTGAAAGCAAGGCCAGGTCATCTGCAAAATCTAAGTCATCCAACTGCTGCCATAAGTTCCACTGAATACCATTTTGTTTACCCCTTGTAGACTATTTCATAATCCAATCAATAGCCAAAATAAAGAGAAATGGTGACAGAAGGCATCCTTGGCATACCCCAGTCCAAATCTGAAAACTATCTGATAGCTAACCCTGGTCAAAGATTCTACAATAGGAACTGCCATATGTAGATTTGATAATATTGACTAGTTTTTGTGGGATACCATAGTGTCTCATAAGTTTCCACAAGGCCTGCCTATCCAAACTGTCAAAGGCTTTCTCGTAGTCAATAAAGTTGATTAAAATAGGAGAATTCCATTCAGTTGACTGTTCTAAAATAATATGCACTGTTGCTATTTGGTCCACACAAGATCGATTTTTTCGGAGTCCTGCTTGGTTGTCTCTTATTTTTTCATCCACTGCATGTTTCATTCTTTCAAGGACAATTCTGTTAAAGACTTTCCCAGGTATATAATATGTATAATTTTTGTGATACCTCTATAATTGTTGCAGTTGCTCAAGCCTCCTTTTTTCGGAAGTTTAATCAAATATCCCTCTTTCCAGTCACAAGGTACCTTCTCCTGTTCCTAAATATTTACAAATAGACCATGAACAATATCAACTGTTGTAGGTTTAGTGCCTCTGGTGGAATGAGGTCTGGACCTGCTGCTTTATTTGATTTTAATGCTTTTATTGCCTTGGTTATTTCCTCTTTAGAAGGTGGCTCTAGGTTTATTAGCAGATTGTTTCTAGCTGGGAGAATATCTGGCAGTTTTTCTGGTGGTGGTCGGTTCAGAAGTTGTTCAAAATGTTCCGTCCATCTTGCCAGCTGTCCCTCTTGTGTGAAGATGGAATTTCCTTGTCTTGTTGGTCTTTGACTGGTATTGTTGTTTTGCTTTGTTTTCCCCGAGAGGGTTTTTGTTATCTGGTGCACCAGTCTCATGTTTCCACTTGCACCTGCTTGCTCAGTTCTTTCTGTCTGTTCGTCTAAGAATCTATTCTTATCTCTCTTGATGGACTGCTTGACCTCTTGGTGGGCTTTTGAATACTTTTCTTGTACTTCTTTCTATTCTTGTCCTTGTTCTACATCTGTTCAGTTCACCTTTTATTGCTGTACGTTTCTCAATTTTGTTCTCAATGATCTTCTTGTGAAGAAGCTTTATTATCTCCCAAGAGGTGTAGATGATTTTAACTCGCTTGTGTTTCTGTAACATAATTAATTTTTATGTGAGAGGTCGTTAAACACCCCCAACCTGGAGAGCCAGGTGGCCCATTTTGGGAGCCACAGCCTAATTCGATTTAGTCCCTTACACGTTACAAAGCGGGATAAAGATAAGGATCGCTTTTTGTCAGGCCTCTACCCTTCAACTTATTGGGCATGGGTGACCCTATCAGGAGCAAGCTCCGGCTGGCATAGCTATCAAGGTTATTGAGACATGCAAGCCCTCAAACCACGGCAAGGTAAGGATCCGCAAGAGGGTCCCGCCTACCACCCACAAGTAAAAGTGAAAAAAATGAAAGAAAGTAGAAAGGATACAAAAAAAAATTAAACTTTAAAGGACTGACTAAACCACGGCAAAACTTTACTGAATGATAATAAGAGCGACTAACTTACACAATTTTTTTTTTTAACTTTCTAATGGAAAGACGGGTGTCCACCTCCAGATGTTAAGGCAAGTTAACTACTAAATCACAAAAACCTACCTACCTAAAGTATCTTAACTTAACTCAGTAGGAGAGAGAGGTAGTTCACTAACCATTAAAGCCTGCACTGGCTGCTTAATATTCAGAGAAACATACTTAGTCAAGCAGTACAAGCACAACCACAACAAACATAATGTTGCACTAGTGGAAAGTGCAAAAAGTCCAAATAAAGCTTGCAAATAAAAACCTAACCTAATTATGCTAATATATGAAAAGCAGAAAGACAAGATAGGCTTTATATATATAAAAAAAAAACAAACTTATCATCTACATAAGTGAAAGGGACATCTGACAGTATAACATTTTCCCCCTCATCTTCCAGTCAGGAGAGGAGCACGCTGTAAAACCTGAGGTGAAGCGCAGTCAGGATGTTGAGATCTTTGATGCAATCACCGTAACTCCGTGGCAAGTGTTCTTCCCATGGGACCCTGTCACAAGATGTGTGCATCGTTACACTGCCCAGGTCTTGAAATATAAGCTAACGCTATCAGTAACGTACACTGACACGAGATATTTTGTATAAGATTTATTTCTCCCACCCAATGCAAATGAGGCGGATGTTGAAATTTCAATTTGAGAAAACGTCTTTGTAGTAAATTATTGATTTCTCTATATATTAATTCGAAAGAAATTTGAATATAAATATATATTTTTGTAAAAAATTTGTGTTAAAAAAAAGTTTGTGTTGAAAGAAGAGTTTTATTTGTTGGTTTTATGACTGCTTAGCACTGCTATTGTATTTTGTTTCCTGTTTCAGTTTTTTTTTTGCCTTTACTATCACTGCTTTAGTTTTTCATTCAACTTTATAAATGTTTCAACTTCAGGCTAATGGGGGTAGCGGTGAATATATCTGGAGCTTGACCAACACAAGTGTGGCCTCTGTGAACATCAGAGGACAAATCACAACAGTTGGGCCTGGCAAGTGCAATGTCACAGCTGCAGACGCAAAGAATTCTGCTCACTTTGGTGTTTCAACTGTAGGTTTTATTCTAAAAAATATGTTATAGCTTTGCTTTCATCATCTCTGAAAAAAACTTTTTAAAATGTTGCTTACCTCATGATCCATTGAAATACTTATTTAATAAAATGTCTGTTAAAACGCCAATGTCCTGGCTGTTAATACTTATCTGATTTGTTTTTCAATTTTGGCTGTTAATACTTATCTGATTTGTTTTTCAATTTACATTCCTGTCAAGATTTCACTTACTTTCTTCCATATGAAGTACCAATTTCTCAGAAGCAGTTATCAGAGTTCTGGCGCGGACATGACACTCCAGGAGGCATGGAAAAACTCTGGAATTTGCTTTTACACTTGAAAAACCTGGAAAATGGCCATTGGGCCTGGAAAAACCTGGAAAATTGACTAATCTATGGAGACAGTATTCAAAGTCGTATCTGTCAAGAAATGAAATCATAACATTATTGCCTCTGCCGTTTTTATTTCTCTTTTAGCTATTGATTGTCTGTGTTTAGTGGTCACCTTTGCCCCTCGTTCTTTGTACATGATGTCTATGCTTGTGTGATATGGTATGGGGGCAGTGCATTGATGAATGAAGGCATCGTAGTGTGTGCACCATTCTATTTTACTTGTTTAGCATGATATTTATGCAAATAAAAATAAAGCAAAAAAACACCAAACAAACAAAAAGCAAGACAAAAAAAAACATCAAGGCGCACACAAATGCGATCCAACAGTACTATTGCTCAGTGCTGCGATGTCGCGATTCATCAAACAAGGGAAGTAACTCCCGAAATTCACGAAAATCGTCGCATAATGCTGGCTTCGTGCTCAAGCACGCTTCGGCATTAAACATGCTTCATGGTTCTCCCAATGACCGTGCTTGAAGCCGGAATCGACTGTATAATATCGGCCATCTATGATAACACTGATTAAGGCTAACCAAAGACATAATTTCCCAAGTCTAAATGGGGCCAACACATCACAAAATGTCGATATTGGTATTTGATATGTCCACTGTTCAGACTGCCTTGTCTTTCCCCAATGGTATGTCTCTACCTATGTTTGGTGCATGTCTTGGTCAAGCTTTAAAAAGTAAAAGGTATTAGATCGGGTCAACTGGCTCGTGGGAGCTAATGAGGTTTTGCCTCTTTTAACTCATTCCCTGCGTAATTTTTTTTATAGTCTAGCCATTCCACTCGACAGTGGTGTTAAACAATCAACTATTGTTCTGTGTATTTTTTTGGATAAAACGTGTCATGTTGCATATCAAACTGAAGGAAATTGAATGGAAATTCAGAATAACATATTATCTGTGGGTATTGAGTGTAGGTACTGGCAGGGCAGGCTGAATGCCTGTGCGAGGCATGAGAATTTCGGTTAT
>BMAT01006097.1:86453-97731 GCA_019649035.1 Elysia marginata
GAAAGTTTTCTTGTAGATCACGAACAAAAATGCTGCCTGGTGAAATTCATTCGGCCAAAGTTGACGGGAAAAAATCACCGGGTATTCTCAAATTCGTGCCATATGTTAGGAGAGCGGGTGCAGCGTCAAGGTCTTCTTTCCACGTGGAACGGATACCCAGGAGAACAATAGGCAGTTCATCCATCCAGCCAGGTCCAAGGAGCCGGGCTTTGAGTGCAGCTTTAAGGCTGCGGTGAAAACGCTCGATCATGCCATTGCTCTGCGGATGGTATGCCGTGGTATGCTTGAGACTACAGCCAAGGACGATGTGCAGTTCACGCTATAAACTACTTGTGAATTGTGGACCTTGATCCGATGTGATTGAATCCGGTACACCAAACCGTGCTATCCAGTTCCGAAGTAAAGCCCTGGCACATGTTGTTGCCTCAGCGTTTTGGATTGGCACTGCTTGGGCCATCTGGTGAAACTGTCGATGATGGTGAACAAATATGTGCAGCCTTCTGATGGGAGAAAAGGTCCCTCAAGGATATGAATATCCCCAAAACGACGATCTGGGGGGTCAAATGAGTTGAGGGCAGTTTTGGTGTGTCTGCCAATTTTGCTTGCCCAACAGGAATGACATGCACGTACCATATTTTTAACTTCACGTCCAGGCCAGACATAGCGGGCTGAGATAGCTCGTGTGGTGAGTTTGTGACCAGGATGGGAAAGATTATGGATGGCTTCAAAAATTGTCTTTGTCCAGAACGATGGGACGTGGGCGAGAGGTGGAAACATCACATAGTAAATTGTAACCACCAAGGTTGACTTCTTTGAGTTTTAGAGCACCTGGTTGTTTACGCAATTCTGCCACTTTAGGATCTCTAATTTGCTCCGTGGCCATTCGAGCGAGGTCTATAGGATGAATGGGGGATACTGATGCCACCATAGGTTGCTCGGTACAGGGAGCACGTGATAGTACGTCAGGTATGACATTGTCTGGTCCACTGATATATCTAATGTCCGTTGTGAATTCTGCAATGTAAGACAGCTGTCGCTCTTGTCGTGGCGACCTGGCTGTCTTACTTGTAAGAGCATAGGTTAAAGGTTTGTGATCAGTGAGGACAGAGAATGGTCCACCCTCTAACAAGAAACGAAAATGTTGGATGCCGCTGTAAATCGCCAGCAGTTCTCGGTCAAATGTAGGGTAGCGGCTTTGTGTCGATGTCAGCTTTCTAGAAAAGAATGCGACGGGTCTCCACATGCCATGGTGTTTTTGTGATAATTCCGCGCCGATTGCAGAATCTGAGGCGTCAGTCGATAATCACGTCTCAGACTTCGGATCTGGGTGGTTGAGAAGTGTGGCTGAAGCTAGAGAAGATTTGGCTGCCTCGAACGCGGTCTGGCAATCATCTGTCCAAGTAATTACTTTACTTCTGCTCTTTGTTGCTTCCGTCAAAGGTGCTAGGGGCTTGGCAATTCCAGGGAGGAATCTGTGGTAGTAATTCAGCATTCCCGAAAACGTTGTAAGGCTTTCTTATAGTTAGGTTTTGGGAATTCGGTGATCGCCTTGACCTTTTTGGGTACTGGTGTGATGCCGTTTGGGGTAACCTTATGACCGAGGAATGTCATTGTAGCTTGCCCGAATATGCATTTTTGTGTGTTGATGACAAGACCATTAGTTGCCAGTAAGTGGATAACAGAACGTAGATCTGCCTCAAGTTCCTTTGGAGATGAGCTAGCTATCAAAATGTCGTCAAGATAAACGAAACAACAGTTGAGGTCGTGCAGAATACCATCCATGAGCCGCTGGAAAGCTTGGGCCACGTTTTTTAACCCAAAAGGCATTTTTAGGTATTTGTAAAGCCCAAAAGGTGTGATGATAGCTGTTTTAGGGATATCCTCCTCAGCCACTGGTATCTGGTGATAGCCACGGACAAGATCAATTTTTGAAAAAATAGTTTTTCCACAGAGATTGCTGTTAAGGTCCTGGATGTGAGGAAGGGGATACCTGTCATCTTTGGTGACGTCGTTTAACCACCTGTAGTCACCACACGGGCGCCATCCTCCATTGCTCTTTCTTACCATGTGTAGAGGTGAGGACCAAGGAGATGATGAGCGGCGAATAATGCCAAGTTGCTCCAGTTCCTCAAATGCAGCTTTTGCTGCAGACAATTTGTCGTTATCGAGGCGGCGGGCGCGAGCGTGAACAGGGGGACCGGATGTTGGTATATGGTGTACGACACCATGCTTGTTTTCCTGAAAGGTGGGTTTTAAAAGTTCCGGAAAATCTTCTAGAATTGCCTCATGTTTGGCATGAACTTTGTGAATACCCGGGCATGGTGAGTGTCAGGGCTGGCGTTGACAATGAGGCCACCGTCCAGCGAAACCAATCTCTTGTTGCTGAGGTTGATTGCAAGACGGTGGCTGGTGAAAAAACCTGCCCCCAATATTGGCTGAGTGACGTTAGCTATCCAGAATTTCTGTTTGAATAGCGTGGTTTTGCTGAGTTTCAAAGAAATCAATCGTTTCCCATAAGTCGCGATAGCCGACCCATTAGCTGCTATGAGATTGGGGCTGCGAGAATTTTTTTTATCAGTATTTCCGCTGGAAAAACAGATTCTTCTGCTCCAGTGTCTACTAAGAAAGAACGACCTGAAATAATATCAGTGACCGAGATAGAACTGGAGTTGACCGCACAGATTGCAGGGGCATTGATCAAGCCAGTAGCGCCCTTTATTTTGCATTGGCTCTGTCGTTTCCCTGGCTGGATGGACGTGGAGACATTGCACAAGGTCAGCCAATGACGAAATGCTCGCAGGATCTAGCCTTGGAAGCGAATCGGGTGTGGTATTTGCATAAGACAAAAGCAGGGGTAGGGGTCGTAGTCCTATGCTTCATTGATTCCTTTGGAAGGCGTTGACGTCTCCATAACCTGGGTCAGGCTGTTCCTCTTGTGTCACCTCGATAGGGTAAGTATTTTGGACGGAACGCGTTGCAGCAGCCGCAAATTCTACGTCCATTATTCCATCAGCTGTCTTTGCGAGAGTGTCGAGGTTTGCATCTGGAGTCTGAGCCAGAATACGGCGGACATCACGGGGCAATTGGTTTAGGAAAAGGGCACGGAAAAGTGTTACAGGGTCATGGTTAAGGCTCTGCATGTGTTGGAGAAGCTCTGATGGCTTGCAGTCACCTAAACCATTGAGGTTGAGCAGTTATTGGTCTTTTTGAAGCTGCGTCGCTTCATAGGCATTGAGGAGAGCTGATTTTAGGCTGTCATACTTCCCTACCGGAGGTGGGTTTTCCAACACTGCTTGGACGCGGCGTGCAGTAGAAGAATCTAAGAGCTGAATCACATGGTGGAACTTAGTTAAGTCCTTTGTAATCGGTGGCGTGCGTGTGTTGAAGGATGCTTCTAAGCGGATAAACCGCGCCTTGGCGTTTGTTTGCCAAAACTGTGGTGCCTTGAAGGCGACTGCCGATACTGACGAAACTGTTGTAGTTGTGGCCTGCGTTGCGTGAAGAGTTTGCCAGGGATGCAAGTTTTCTGATTTTAATCGGAATTCCGATTTTTTCGTCTCTCCCGATTTTTCCGATTTCCGGATTTTCGTATTCCTATTTTAACCAATCAGCCAAAAAAGTCGGAAAAATTATAATCTTATTAAAATAAAAACCGAAACCAAGAAAAGACGACTGGAAAATCGGAAAGGAATGTTAAACTTTTTCCGATTCTATGGCGATACCGATTATTTTGTTTTGTTTATCCGTCAGTCGATTTCCGATCATATATGTTTTATATTATCGCATCGCCCGATTTCTTTTTCGTGAGGAGTTCGAAACTGTCCACACAATTTTGTAATTCTTGACCAATGAGCGTAAAAGTGTATGTAAAAGTATGCTATTCCTTCTTTATCTTTTGTATACTCTGTGCAGTCATTAATAACAATCAGTCCACTCCTACGATAATACGAACATGGTTCTATGACTTTTCAAAACATCGAGAGTCCTTTATAATCTTTCTGACATTACATCTAGATCTAATCCCAAGCAATCTTGTGCACTTCATTTTTATAGCCAAAAGCCATCTTGTTCGGTGATATTTCATGTTGTAATTGCTGCACCTCGTTGACCTTTCTTGTTCTGTTTAATAGTAGTCTTACTCTTCAAATCTGGATTAGATCTACGATCTCTATCTCTATATGCCTGTCCATCTAGATTAGACATGGAGAAACAGTGTTGCTAATCAGTTACTGACTTAGCCTCACACAGGAAAATCTAGATCTAGACCTAGAATATTTATTAACAATCTGGAGTTTGATCATGGCAGCCAGTCCAAGTCTAGATCTAGTTCAAATTACATTCTTGGATCGGAAATCTACACCCTGACATTGTGTTTCTATTTCAAAGAAAAAATGAAGGAGGAAGACATCATTGGAGACTTTTATTCCAGTTACATCAAGAATGGTGTTACATGATGTTGTGTTAAAAGAGAGTTTCCTACCAAATTGGTGGCAAAATCATTTTTGCTAGACACTGTAAGGCTGGCTTTAGTAATCAGAATAGCGCGCGCTCGGAAACCTAAATAAAAAATTTCCTGCTTTTTTCTCCTGAGCTGCTTGCATCCCTGGTTTGCTCTCTGATTGCGTCTGCCAGTTGTTTGGTAGCATCGAGTTCTATGATTAAAGGTTTAAAGCCGTCAAAATTATGATATTAGGTTGAAAAATAGAGGAATAGTCTCACCTGTCTCACCTGTCGGCGTCACCGGATGCAGTGTCAGCCGTAGCAATCGACAATCTCACCTTCTGCTGCCATCCAGCTCTGTCCTGACTTTTCTGGACGATTTGATGCAAACTTAAACCACAGGCCGTTGTCAAGTTGGTTACAAGTGATATTGGTGGTCTTCCCTTCCTTCTTCTGCCATCCAGCCTTCCCTCACACACAGTTTTCATAAGCGATGTTCTATGGTTGCGAAGAGCATGTCCAACATACTTAAGCTTTCTAGCATTGATCAAATTGAGTAGGGTTCTTTCTGTTTTTAGTTCTTTCAGGACGCTCTCATTAGTTCTTTTGTCCGTCCACTTGACTCTCAGGATTCGTCTGTAGAACCACATTTCAGCAGCCTCAATTCTTTTGTCATCGTCTTTTTTCTGAGACCATGCCTCACACCCGTACATCATGACTGGCCATATTAGACATTTTAGCAATTTTAGTTTTAGTTCAATGGGAATGTTATGATCTTTCCATACATTAATCAATTTGATCATTTTCTTCTTTGCCATTCCTATTCTCATCTTGATGTCTTTGGAACATGAACCATCAATGGTTTTCACAGAACCTAAATATTTAAAATCTTCTACATTTTCTAGGACTGTTTGGTCTATCTTGACATCATAAAGTGAGGAGTTTTCAGGCTTTAATTGCATAACTTTCGTTTTCTTTGCATTCAACTTAAGTCCAGCCTTTTTACCAGATTCATCAACCCGATGCAAAATTTTTCTCATACTTGTTATGTTGTCTGACATAAGGGCAGTGTCATCTGCATATCGCAAGTTTGAGAGGAATAGACCTAGATCTAAATCTAGTATGGAGCTGTATAGGGAGGGTAGACTGTAGTGTTAAGCCTTGGTTTAATGGCTGTGTTTTAGTCGGTTAACTTGCGCTAGTAAGCTGTCTTTTAGATCTAGATTTGTATTCTAAAAATCTATTGCTTGTGACGTGTTTACATCTAGTCAGGGTCACCAATAAAGCGTCCTTACAATAAGCAAAACTTGGAATTCTTTGTTAAGTTGTAAGAGCTTTTTTTATTCAACAAAAATACAAACCGTCAAGAGCGAGACTTTTTACTTCCGCTTTTTCCTATTGTGTCGACGTCATAACAAAATAAACTAAATTACGACACATGGAATATAATAAAAGGAGAACTAAAGTAAGGAAACTAAATTACGAAACATGGAAAATAATAAAAGGAGAACTACAGTAAGAAGGATATGAAACATGACAAGATCATTATGAGTGATATCGCTACAACATACCTAGAGCAGTGCTTAAACGACATCAAACTTCAAAGACTGGGTGACAAACAATAAACTTAAACTAAATGAAGAAAAGAAAAGTTTTGTTAGTATCATCTAAGAGAAGTAAAATTAAAGCTGAAGTAGACAGTTTAAGGAGCGTAGTGGCCACATGGTTTAATCTATGTTTCTCTAAGACGCAAGGCGGTGGGTGCCGAAGCATCTATAAGTCGAAGGTTAGGGTCATACTAGGGGCAGACATTTCGGGCATTTCCACTAAAAAGCCTACTTCTCTCCACTGCTTATTTCATACCTTTACAAAATTTCATCAGTTTAAATGAAAGTAGGAAAAGAATAAATAATTATATCTAAAGGTTACAATGTTAGGAACTTTGATTTTCACTTTGATGCTCACTTTGGTATGGATTATCATATCAAACATGTTCGTAAAAATTGCCACTATCATCTTAGAAATATTGGAGACATTCAGGAACTAATTGATGACAGTATTAATCAACTACTTGTACATTCTTCTATAACCAGCAGGCTGGATTATTGTAACTCCCTTTTGACAGAATTACCAAATTATCTAGTAGATAGATTTCAGAAGGTGCAGTCCTGTTAATAACTGGTAGATCAAAATTGAATAACTCACAGAAAGTACTAAAACAGCTACACTGACTGCCGGTAAAATCCCGCATTAATTTTAAAATTGCCTGTCATAATATTTAAATGTTTGAATTATCTATTCCTTGCTTAATTACAAGAACTCTTAAATTATACAAATCCCATAGGGTTTTAAGAACAAATGCCTTCATTTTACTAATAACTAATATGCCATCCTCAACTCAACTTTTGACATGAAAGGGTTTTCTATCATAGCCCCTAAGGACTGGAGTATTTTATCAGAAAAAAAACCAAGAGAAGTGACACAGTTGAATCCTTTAAGCAAAATTTAAAAAACTGAGTTTTTTTAAGAATATTTTAGAATATTTCGACATTAATTTTTATGCATTTCAGTGTAACTAAGATTTCTCAAGGCAGTGGCTATTTTAGATAATGTAATAGTTTTTATGCTTTTGTATTGTAAAACTCTTTGTAACTGTTATGTTCCACTCTTTTACAACAGTTTTAACCGTACCTAAGGTAACTTAATATGCTGTAACATAATTATGTATTAGCGCCAGAGAGCACTGTTTTAGTGAATTTTCGGCGCTTTACAAGTGAATTATTATGAGCCTGAGGTTGCTATCTGTGTGTGAACCTGAAGGGCAGGTTTAGACATACGACAGCCTTCAAGATTTTTGTGGTTCATAAAGAGCAGGTTTTATGATGTTTTTTTTTTCTCAATTGGTAACTGTAAAGAGGACATAAGTTAATGTAATTCAGTAATTCAGGGTATTGCTTGTTTTTAAGCAAAGATTTCTCTACTGTCTCATAAATATCTTTTTTTCAATTGCTTTAGAAATTTTTTCTAGTCTTAAATAAGACAATAATAGCATATTTCAGTCAAGCAAAGAGAATGCATAATGATTGTATTTTTTGCAATTAAATTATTGCATTGAACACTGATTTTCCCGTGAATAACACCCAATTTAATCAATTTCTAGTGAATCCTGAAAAAGAAGAGCTGGTCAAAGTCAGTCGTCTCTCTCATCTGTCCATCAACAGTAAGTTGACAACACAAAATTTGACAAATACTTGAAACATGTAGATGGTATCTATAAATTAGATTAGTATTTATATTATTTGAATGTTCTCGAAATAGGATGATGACAAATTCTTGCACAGAAACTGAAAAGTGTCAGTGGCTAGGCAAGGAGCAAAACTCTGCATTAAGACCTGCAGGGGGAAAGTTTATTATGGTGTGAGGCTTATGTTGTCTATGGATTGGAAAAAGACTTTGCAAGTTTCAGCTGCTTGCTGTGTGAGAAGATTGGCACAAGCAGAACTAGTCTAAATTCAACAACTGTAATATCTGAACAAGAACAATCATAAAAGGTTGAGCTTTTCCTCATTATTTTTTAATTGGTGGGGTAAAAGGTTTTTGTGCATTTAATATAGAAATATTTTTAAAAGAATTTTTTTGCTTGATATATTAAGTTGAATATGAATGCGAATATAAAACTTTATTTTTCCAATGACCATGGAAATATTTTTGGCCGCGTTTCGTTAGACAAAATATGTACATAAACAGATACATATGACTCAATCGTCTTACTACATTCGCTCTTCTTTTATCACTTCAACTTTCACAGCCATGACATAAAGCAATAAGTTATGAGGTCATTGTGGACGAATATACAGTCAGACCCGCAAAATCGGGAATTTCTGTGAAATCGGGAAAAATCCCAGGGAACGGAATTTTTTCCATCTAAAGTGATTGTGAAATCAGGAAATTTTACCCGCCTAATCGGGGAAAAAAATCCGTAAATGACTGTCTATATCAAGTGTTAACGGCATGTTATTTGCGGTCTAGACATAGGGAAAGCGCATCACTCAGGCGTTATGAATGAATTAGCACACAGGTAATCGATAAATGTTTGCTCTGTGCTTAGGCGACGATTAGCAAGATGCTTTAGAGGGGCGTCGAGAAATCTAACGGCTATGCGATGGTCTCACAGGTCAGTTCATTCCAGGTAGACATTTGTCAAGCTGTGTTTGATCTAATAGGTAATCTGGCAGATGGTAGACCTGCGCCAGACATGGTGCAAACAAAGTGGGTTTTTTAAGAAAGAGCACTATTTTCTGTGTTTGTTTTGTAAAGTTGTAAAATGTTGACCTCTGCGTATAAGTAGACTCAGTGAAAGTGTATACAATTGTGGGTAAAAATCTAAAGCTTTTATTCATTGAACAACACTTTTTGTGAAAGAGGGCTTGCAAGAAGAGAGTTGATTTGTCTTTTGATGTTAAACTCCCTCCCTACTCTTATTCTTTTTCTTACTCACAAACACTTTCTCTCCATCTATCTAACCCCCCCCCCCCTCTCTCTCTCTTTCCACCTTACACCCACGAACACTCTTCCTTCTCTCCTCCGTCTTTTAACTTCTCTCTCTCTCTGACTATGTCTCCATCTCTTCCTTCCCTCTCTCTCTCTCTGCCTGAGTTTTACATTTATTTCTACGAGAGGTCCAATAATTAGTAAAAAAATGCAAAGACCCGGAAAATCGGGAAAACCCGGTGAATCGGAAAAAGATGCCTTCTCCCGAAATTTCCCTATTAAGCGGGTCCGACTGTATAAGCGAAAAAGCAATAAAATCATAACCACATTAAAAAAGTTTGTATAGATAGAAAATAATATAGAAGAGAAAGATAAATAGATAAAAAGGGATATGAAGAGAGGAGAAAGCGAATAAATATATTCGGTATTACATAAGCATCTCTCAGTCCTACATTTGGTAGATATTAAGCGCTCTAATCTTTGGGATCGTTGGAAGAAGTACTCAGTGGGTGCGATTTGTCTCCCATTATTTTCAAGCTCTTTTTAATAACATTAATAGAGTAGAGCTCATCAAATAATGGCAGACAGCATTGTGTAATATTTGTTCAATTTTTCTTGTCTTGCATAGTTATATTTCCTCCCCAAACTGTTATCCCGAATGTCAATATACTCTCAATAGTTGCTGTGTAAAATATTTTTAAAAGCTCGCATCTTATCTTAAATGATCTTAACTTTCTCAGAAAGTACAGACGCTGATTTGCTCCTTTGCAGGTACAATGCATCCACACGGGATTTCCAGTTAATTTTGTTATCTATCATTATTCCTAAATATTTATAAACATCAGTAATTTCAACATTTTGGTTTTTAATTTGAAAGGGTATAATTTGGCTACATTTTCTTCTGAAATCTGCATTAAGCTCTTTTTTTTTTTTTATACATTCACCGTAAGAAAATTTCCACACCAGCCAACAAACCTGTCTACCTCTTCAAAATAGGTGGTTTCATCATCACATACAAGACCTTGAATTGATGAGTCGTCTGCAATTTAAGCTATTAAGTTATTAAGCAAAACAAGACAGTTATCTGGGCCAGTATGCAACAGGTAAATGGACAAATTAATATAGTATGTGCTATTCTTTTTTTCTTTTAGAGTGGGATGCAACCAGTCTACTGGAATCACATCTTTACAAAATATGATTTTTTTTTGTCTTGTAGCTGATCTGAGAAAGTCTTAGCCAATCAGAGTCTCGCTCAGCTGGCTCTCTTTTTTAGCCAAGGAGGAGAAACCTTGCTAGACGGGCTGCCATATTAGCGATGCTTCAATTCAAAATTTTAAAGACGCATTGCATGAAAATATATAAAACACCCATTTTACAACTTTAAACAAGCTAAAATTCTTTGAAAAGAAGACAAGGTCATTTAAAAAAGTAAGTACCGTAATTAAAACAATTTATTTAAACCTGGCGTAATAGTATATATAGACTTTTCTTTATCACCTAAGTCTGTCTCCGTTCATGGGGCCATCTCACAAGATGAAACCTAGAATCTAAGTCAAATCTAGATCTATATTACTTCAAAATTGATTTGTTCCGTAATCGGCTCAAATGCATTAGGTTGAATGGGGAAATACGAATCAATAACTCATATAGCAAAAAAGAATTATCGACGGTCATAGCTTACCAAAGCTAAAACTGACGACCAGCCTAGCAATGTGTGACTGTGTGTCTGTAGTGTGCTTAGCAAGTCAGTGGGGGGTGGCGGGTCAGCTGCATATGTCCATTTTTGTGTTGCATGGTATCTTAGCTACGCTGGAGCGCCTATTTGAGTTTCATAGCATCAGCTCGGCACAGCCAACAAAAATTTTAAGGACTGTTTAGCTTAGATTTCTTATTACCAAAAGGAGTTGCATACTGGCCCTGCTGTTGTAAGTTAACGCAGAAGTAACTTTAATGTAACAGCTGATTTACTGGCAATTTCCATGTTCGTATGCTTGGGAAAGATTGAAAAAGTTATGTATTGTATCACTAATCCATACTCTTTCTCACCACAGGAGGATATCACTCCTTCATTGTATCTTGCCAAAATTTTGGAGAGCAGGTAAATTGTATTTGTTAAGTAACAGTGGCACTTAAGCAGCTGTAGTGTTAAAGATTGATTTTTATACATAGTTTCAAAAAGGATCAAAGATATTAAAATATACTGTTTTCATGGTTGTTAAGAATGTTTTCAATAAGTGTTAGACAGATAATGTCAAAAACTTGGGAATTCTTTTTGATTCAGAACTCTCGATGTCTACCAGGTTAACCAGGTTGCAAAGAAACTGTTTTTTGAGATTCACAATATCAG
>BMAT01006097.1:101161-113433 GCA_019649035.1 Elysia marginata
TTTATTTTCAATACATGTACTAATTGAACTTTGTATGGACTGAATAAATAAAACTTGAAACTTGAAAAGTGATGTTCCAATGCCTCAGGGGCTTCCGCTTGGATACTATGTCTTCATGACCTTGGGATCAAGATTTTTATATCGGCATCGACATTTTTACTTCGACCATTTCTTCAGTTAAGTACAGCTGGCAAGAGACCTTCTTCAGAGATCAACTTACTCCCATGCAACCACACGGCAGAACTGTAGGCTCTGGACAACAGATTTGGAGGGAAATATTCAGCCTGGAGAATGTAAAATGAGGCAGGTTGGTAATCTCGTGGCATACTTCTGGAAGGACAAGCGCCCCATTTTCATGATTTTGACAAAGGCTTCACCAAAGATGGATACGGCCAGCCTTGCACAAAAGCTGGCGTTACAGAAAAGGAGATCCCACAGCCAGTCCTTTTCTACAACTCTAATGTGGGTGGAGTGGGCTTAAATGACCAGCTAAGACAATATTATCCTGTGGGAAGAAAAACTTTTAAACGTTGGGGCCGTTGCGTCTGGTACTTGTTTGAAGTAGCCGTGCTCAACTCTTACATTCTCTACAAAAGTATGCCCGGTCTAGATGGCTCCCACCCAAGAGTTTTTTTTTTAATTTTTGTATCAGTATGTGAATTAACACATTTTGAAGTGAAACATGTTATGAAAAAAATTAGATTTATGCCCCATAACTTGGTAATTGGACTAATTGAAATTTTTAAAGGCCTTGACAACTTCAGGGTTAAGCAATACTCTTAGATCTTTAACATATTTCTTTGCTGTGCATATAGGAAATTCAACTGTCTGTTGGAAATGGGGTCACAGCCAAGAACAAGTTCCCAGTCTTAGATGTTGCGTCCATCAGGTGAAGAAAATTTGGTTTCGGTGCCACAGAGGCTGTAAAACTTGAGCCCTATATGTGGTTTTCAAACCAGATCATGTAGATTAGAAAATAGGATGGCAAACAAAATTCCTATGACGAGTTGAAATTAAACTTTAATTTTAATTATCTTTTTTTGCCATTTTTTGTATCCTGCCAAAGTTCCATCTTTGGAAATGAACATTTCACTCCCAACAGCCTCTTTGTAATTTTTAAATTAGATGGCATTTGATTCATAAGAAAAATAAGTTTTAAAAACAAAACTCCATGAAATAGATGAATGATGTAATGTAAAATTCAATCGGTTTACCCAAAAGTAATTATTTGTGGAGGGAAATTTCCCACCTTGGCTCTTTTGGAGATGTATTTCAGCATATTTATTATAGTTTAGACTTAAATATAAAGGTCTTTTGTCAATATGTTTTTTATAAAGAATTTATCATTTAAAACAAAAGATAAAGCTAAGATGAATAAAGTTTACCTTTTATAGAAAGTTTGCTGCATCAATTATGAAAAATAGTAATTTAAAGGTAGTTGGTTACTCCATTTTACATATCGTATTGTCTTTAAAATACTTTCCAAAGAGATTTCAGCACCACACACGCAAGCATTAATGATTTAATCTTACTGTGATTGATACCAGTAAAGTTACGCTACTCTTGTTGGGATCTCATTCCTTATTCTCAAGCCTGACCCTGTGGTGTCCCCTGCCTCCCCAGATTTAAGTGTTCTCGTCCTGTGGAGCTTCACCTCCAGCCAGGCCTCAGCCTCAACCCAAACCTGCCACCTTGTCCAGTTCCTCATGAGTTGAACTTGCCTGTAAAGTTTCACTTTCTAATTGAAGTTTCTTTTGTTTAACCCTTCACTGCCAAGGAATTTGCTGGTACCATTGTATAATATTTAAAAATTAGTAACAAAATAAAAATCGCAATATCTGATTATTACAATATTAGCTAAGGGAATAATCTGTTCCTCTTCCTGTGGGCATATGTCTTTCATGATTATCTGATTTCGAGGGCTCAAGAGACTTAAAAAACAAGAATAGTGATATAGGCAGTGAAGGAGTTAAAGCATAAAATATTCTGATGAAAAAAAGTTAAATTTTTTCTAAAATTGACAAATTGGTTAACAAACGCAGTTTGTTTGTTTTGTTTGTCAAATGGCAAATTTTGCTGGTAAACTATGTATGCATGTTTGAACTCAAGCGATTGTAAAAGTCCCCAACTTCAAGGGCTGATTTGCCAAATAGCTGATAAAGACAAATTGATGTAAGAAATTAAACATTTTGCATCGTGTGTGGGTTGTTTTTAAACTTCAAAATGCTATGTTTTGTAAGTTGAAAATTTTAAGTCTTGTAAGTCTACTCAATCTAATATACATGTTTTAGATTACCGACATTTAGAAGTGGTTGTGAGGTACTTTTGACTGAGTTCAACATACTGAACATCACACTGTAAATATTGTTTATAATTATTTTCAACCCCCCCCCCCCTCTCCTCTGACAGATGCCAGTCCACTACAACAAAGATCTGGACCTTCTGGTGACTGTCACCGACTCCAGTGGCAGAAGGTTTGACAACTTTTCTTCCCTGGACCTGAGTTGGACAGTGTCGCCACCACATCTGGGCGAGCTAATTCAGCCCCGCGGAGAGCTACGCACTGACATTCAGGTGGAAGCTTCTGGAAGGAAAGTTCTTTCCAGTGAGTCAACAGCCACTTCACCGTTTCTCTCTGTTGCAGTAGTTAGCTGTCAAATACTTACTCGTTGTTAGTTTGTGGTGTGTAGGACTTTAAGAGGAGTTTAGTTTATCAGTGATAACATTTGTATTTATTTTTGTTATGACCAGCTTGATGTCATTGCATGTTCATTTTTGTAATGTCTTTAAGGGTAGATACATAAATTTGAAGGGATTAATTATCCATTACAACGTGGAAAGAATTAGCTGTGTTGCTTTGGACTTTTTAAAAACTTTGATAGAAAGCTTGTCGAATTTAAAATAAAAACTGGTTTGTCAATCTCATTTATAACATGCAGAACCTGCAACTATAACATTTAAATGCTGGAAAGTCCACCAGGCTATGCAAGACCTTGGAAGTTTGTTAGTATGTAGTGTTGCTATAGGGAACTATTGAAAAGCAAATTGATGAAGAATTTGTATACCCAAATAGTTCCAGGCCTGACCAGATTGACTATCTCAGTCTATAAATAATGCTACCTTCTATGATTTCAGATTACCAAACCTTGAGGCCTCATAAAGAACAGGGCAGCATCATCATTCAAGCCTCCATCGAGCGTTACAAATCTTATGTCTTCACCAAGCTGAGCAAGAAACCTCAAGTGCGTACCAACTGAATCACTTACGAAACAAAGTCTATGTTTATATTTAATGCTTTTTGCTTGCAGAGAGACCTGTTGGATTTTTAGCCATTGAGTTTACAATAATTTACAGGTGTTGAAATAAACTTTTTAAAATTATGGTAATTTATGAACATAGATACTCTGTTGGTAAAAATATATTATAATTGCAAAAAAAAAACCATGACTAAGCCAAAATGGCTTTTCCTGAACCAAATTTTTATCGGCTTCGCTATTCTTCAATGTGAAAATGCATGCACAGTTTAATCTGGATCCTTTTTTTTTATTTGAATATCTTGTATTTAGTATGAAATGTTATCATCTTTGTATATTAATTAAGTTTGTGATTTTATATTATTATCTCCCCCTACCTTTTGCCTCTGTCTCTCTCTCTCTCTCTCCCTACTCTCGCTCTCCGTCCCTATATTTTCCACTCCATTTTTCTCTCTCACCCCCTCTCTCTCTCTCCCTCCTCTCTCGCTCTCTGTCCTTATATCTCCCACTCCATTTTTCTCTCTCTCATTCTCTTTCTTTCCAGGAAAATATAACTCCTGTGATAAGTAAATCCCTGGAGCTGCTGTTAGTCCAAGAGGCAGAGTTATCCCCCTCCACTCTGTCAGTCTTCAACCATCCTTCTAACCAGGTAGGGTAATGCATGCTTCATAGATTTTAATATCTGTCGGCAGCAATTTATCTTTTTCTTGTCAAGAGAATAATCAAGAGAAAGATTAAAACTCAGTATCCTGATTGTCATGTCTAGTTGATAACAGTACTACTCAACTACTTGTACATTCTTTTATAACCAGCAGGCTGGTTTATTGTAATTCCCTTGAGGTGGAAACACTTAATTATCTAGTAGATAAGACTTTTAAGGAAGGGATGCTATTCTTTTTTATCGCTCATCTCATTCTCTATTGAAAATCTTTTAATGTCTCTGAATGACTTATTTGCAAGAAAGATTTTTCAAGAGAAAAAGGGAACTACGACAGCCCCAATAGCAATTATTTTAGCCCTGGACCCCCCTAAGAGAGTTACCGCCTTTGGCGGTCTCGTCCGTACTTTCATCCTTTTTGGGTGATGGCCATTCCCAGCCCTGAAGATCAAATGACTTCATTTTACTAAGAACTAATATGTAACATTTCTCAAGACAAGGACAGTGGCTGTTTTAGAGGTACAGCAAAGCTTTTATGTATTTGTGTTGTAAAACTCTTTGTCAGGGATGCAAGTTTTCCGACTTTTGCAGGAATTCCGATTTTTTAGCAGTTTTCTTTAACTAAAATAGCAGGAAAATTTGAAAAAAAATTATGATTTAAGTGTTAAAGAAAACGTCCTAATTTGAGATCATCGTGAATCAAACACTTCTTTTTAGTTGTATAGCAATAGCTGTGTGGGCACTTGTACAGAGTTGTATAGATCTATCTCTTTGAATTTGTCAATCAAAAGTTCTATAAGGGAACCTGTAGAGTGTAAAATTTTCCTGCTTTTTGAGCAAGGGCCGCTTGCATCCCTGCTTTGTTTCTTACATCCTTTTACAGCGGTTTTAACTATAACTAAGGTAACTTTGTTCTGCTATGATGTGTACTAGCCAACTTGCCCCTTATTGGAAGGGTGAAAGTGATCTACTGTATTATCTGACCAACATATTGCAATGGCTATAACATTACTCAAAACTCATGCTTAGAGCACAAAAGAAAAAAAAACCTGAATGAGATTGTTATGTTATAAATACTGTCAAATGATGTGCTTATAGCTCAGAACTATCGATACCAAGATCTATATGCAGTTTCAGATAGGGCTATATCAAAATCTAAATCCTAACAGCAAATTCTACAACACTTAAAAATTATAAAGAAAGAAAAAGAAAAGCGATGTTACAAAGATATATTCATAAAAACAGTTCTTGTAAGAAAAACAAAAAAAAATAATCTCCAGACATCTAGATTTGGATTCTAGATATATCAGTGTACTTCTCGTTGTAATAAATAGAATCTAGAAATTACCATTTAGATTTAGATTTAGATCTAGAATATTGCTATAGATCTATTTTAAAAAATTAAGATCCAGAAGATCAAGATACGGTAAAATATTAGTGTAATCACGCCGTTAAAACTTTCTGTCAGGTTCTACTTTTCTAGATTCTGGACTATTTTTTTTAACGCCAACATTCTTTTCTAAAAAAGGCCTAGACTGGCTCTAGATCTAGATATCTAAATGCGGATTCTATATATTTCAGTGTAATAGAACTTAACATTAGAATTTAGATTTAGATCTAGAATATTGATATAGATTTATAGGCCTACTCCGGATATCCAAATTTTAATGTAATCCTAGAACTGCCACATATTAATTTTTGCGTCATGATTTTTATTAACTTTAGTGCAAAAGATAAAATTCCCATCAATCCGTAGGTTAACGTTAGATGTTATTATTAATTAACTTCAACAATCAAAGAATCAACATCTGACACGTTTTTTATTGCTACCACAGAAATCTGCATCAAAAGTTATATGGACATGCAAATTTTCATCACTTTTTGTTGAGAATTTAAAATTTGTATTCTCAATCATTCTTAAATTCCTTAGCTCCATTATAACAAGATATTAGCACCACTGAGCACTGTTTTAGTGAATTCTAGGTGTTCTAAAAGTGAATTATTATTATTATTATTATTATTATTATGTTGAGTCTAAACTAAATATGTATAATACCAAATAGAGTAATGAAATCTTTTTTTGCGCTTTGAAATGCCTAAAATTTAAAATGAGGCAATATTTGAGTATGTATTCATAGATTTAAATAATATTTATTAGATAATTATGACAATGATTGATATTCCAATATTTTTTCTAAAGGAGCTCCAAATGGCTTTACATGCAAAACTACTAAATCTCTCAACACAAGTTCTTACCCACTATCACAGGGAAAGATTGTTTTATATTTCAATAAGTCATTGTACCACTGTTTACTATTAAAGATTTAGATCATATTTGAAGCTATTACATTTATTTTTTAACAAGAGGTTGATTCTGTTTCTCATTTGGAAGTGTAAATTTTTGCTGGTTTGGGTCTAATATGTTTTAAACATTTCTTTAAAATGAAAGAATTTCTAGGGCAGAATTTTTTGTGTTTTATATTTATATTTCATGAAGATATATACTTTTTTAAAAATTTTGTTCCAGGTAACAATCAACATTCAACATGGGTCAGGCTACTTTCATGTGGAGGATTTCGAGTCTCAAGTGATCACAGCCTTGCATGACAGAAAGAATCGTGGTATACAGGTGAAGCTCAGTGCTTTTTTTATATTTCATTTTTTTTAATTGTAAACAAACCATGGGAAGAGGATTAGCTACAGATATGAGTTGTGTCTCTGGTTGTATTAGGTTGTTAGTATGCTTGAGCTGATTTGATGAGTTACTGTCTCTGCGTGATCTGAGCGATTGTGAGTAAAAGCTGTTTTCTAGGTCAAGCGAAAATTAATGTCAGTGCATTGTGTCTATCAGATTGGACTGGTCAGTTGAGATTTGAGTGTCCCCTAAAGCTACCCCCAAACTGATATTCCTTGTGAGACGGTAAAGCCTAAATGATTTACATATGGCGGTTAAAAACAGATTTCAGGGTCTTGAAGAGGTTAAAGAAGTGGAGCAACATTGGCAAAACTTAAAAGAAGCTATTACTGAAGCAGCATCCACAGTAATACCACCAATGAGACAGAAAGCAAAGCAAAAATGATGACTGATGAAATACTAGATCTAATGGACAAAAGAAGACAGGCGAAGAATGACAAAGAAGTTTATGAAAACCTACACAGGGTATTAAGGAAGAAATGTGACGAAGCCAAAAAAGTATGGCTCAACAGCAAATGCAAAGAAATTAATCAACAACAAAATAATAAACAGCACATGATGTATAAGACCATAGAGGAAGTAGTGGGAAGGAAAACATGTTCAGCTTCAGGGTGCTTAAAAGCGAAAAACGGTGATATCATAATGGGAAAAGAAAAACTATTTAAACGTTGGGCTGAATATATAGGTGAGCTCTTTGATGACGACAGAAAAGATCATGACGTTATGAAAAGAAACTTTGCAGGTCTGCCGATCTTGGAGGATGAAGTACGCTCAGCAATAAGAAAGATGAAAACCGGGAAAGCGACAGGCCCAGATGGGGTCTCCATAGAGTTAATTGAAGCACTTGAAGACTATGGTACTGAACAAGTAACCGCACTTCTCAACAGCATTTATGAAACAGGCAATATTCCGGCAGATATTTCTAAATCAATATTCATAGCCCTTCCAAAGAGGCCTGGAGCTCTTGAATGTGAACATCATCGTACCATCAGTCTGATGAGCCATATAACAAAAATACTTCTCAGAGTAATTATGATGAGAGTGAGAAATAAAATTAAACCTGAGATAGCGGCAGAACAATGTGGTTTTGTAGAAGGCAAGGGCACAACAAATGCAGTTTTTACTCTGCGAGTCCTGATAGAAAGAGCATTCTTCTTCTTCAGGTGCCATGCCGGCTGGCGTGGGCGATTGGGGACCTCTTACCAACTCTACAGCTCATCTTTCTGATCATCTTGGATGGTTTCTCAATATTCATCCAGTCCGCCAGGCTGTCCAACATCTTTTCTCTTGGTCCTCCTCTGCCTCTTTTTCCATCAAATTTTCCTGTTGTCACCAAATGTTCTAGTTGGTTTCTTCTTATGACACGACCAACAAATTTTGCCTGTCTTTTTTCGTATTTTGGTCATTAATTGTCTTGTGGTTTGTGCTTCTGTTAAGATTTCTTCATTTGTTTTCTTCGCTGTCCATGGTATTCTCATCATATTTCTTAAAAACCACATCTCTGTTGCCTCCAAGGAACTTTTCATTCGCTCGTCAATTGTCCATGCCTCACAACCATAGAGTAGCACCGTTTCTATAAATGTCTCTAGGAGTCTTTTTCTCACTACTATTGATATCTTTATGTTTGTCATGATGGATTTCATTTGTTGAAATGAGGCTTTTGCTTGAGCAATTCTACTTTTTATCTCTTGGTGGTTCCTACCATCCGATGTTATCTGTGTTCCAAGGTATTTGAATGAGTTGGCTTGTTTTATGGTGTTTTCTTCGATCTTGATTTCACATAATGGTATTGATGTTTTCCTCATTATTATCATTGATTCTGTTTTCTTGCTGTTTAGTTCAAGTCGTTTGTTTTTGCTTTCTTCCACTACTTTATTGAGAAGTTCTTGTAATTTCTCTTCCGAGTCTGCTATAAATACTGTGTCGTCGGCATATCTTATGTTGTTAATGTTATGTTCACCTATTTTCAAGCCCTCCATTTCCATTATCTGTCTCATGATCATTTCACTATACAGGGAGAAAAGGTCTGGGGATAGGACACACCCCTGTCTCACTCCTCGTTAAATATTTTGGAAGTTGCTCGTTTCTTCTTTAACTCTTACAGCTGCTTTCTGTTCCCAGTAGATGTTTTTGATTATCCTTAGTTCTTTTCCATCAATGTTTAGTTGTTGCAGAATGGTAATGATTTCTTCATGTCTTACTCTGTCAAATGCTTTTGTATAATCGATAAAGCATACATACAGGTCTTTGTTTACCTCTAGGGTCCTTTCAATGAAATGCCTGAGAATGTAAATTGCATTTGCTGTTCCCTTTCCTTCTATAAATCCGCACTGATTGTCTGATATTTCTTTGTAGACCTTGTTTCTTATTCTTTTCATTATTATTCTCAAGAGTACTTTTGTCATGTGACTCATTAAGCTTATCGTACGATGTTGTTCACACTCTGTCGCTCCTTGTTTCTTTGGTAAAGTAATGAAAATTGACTGTAGCATTTCTTTTGGTATTTCTCCAGTGTCATATTGTGTTATGCATTTTGGTTATGGCATCTAGTTCGATACCTTCTAGAGCCTGCATCATTTCTGTTGATATCATATCTGGACCAGTTGCTTTCCCTGTTTTCATGTTCTTGATTGTATTTTCTACTTCTTCTCTCATAATTTCTGGGCCTTCTGGGATACCCTGAAGAGTTAGATCTTCATTTCTATCATCATCAAACAATTCACTGATGTATTCCGACCACCTTTCAAGTTTCTTGTCCATGATAATGCTTCCGTCTTTTGATTTAATACACCCTGATTTTGAGCTTGCCTTTCTTCCTGTTATCTCTTGTATTCTCTTATACATTGCTTTGGGTTCTTTTTACAGTTCTTTTTCTATTTCTTCACATTGTTCATTCAGCCATTTTTCTTTTGCTTGATCACATTTTCTTTTGATTTCTTTGTTGATTTCCTTATGGCGCACTTTATTTGGTTTTGCGAGTCTTCTTTTCTCCATTCATTCCAGAATTTCTTCTGTCATCCATTTTCTTTTTCCTGTTGTATTCATTGTTGGGACAGTCTCTGTTGCACTTAGAGTCAAAGCATCTTTTAGTTTCTCCCACCGTTGTTCAACCTCTTGTATCTCTTCTAGCCTTGTGAATCTATTCTTTACTTCCACAGTATATTGTTCTTTTATTGCTGTGTTTGTTTTAAGTAGTTTCAAGTTCAGTTTCAGATTCTTTACTGCTTTTGAAGTGCTCTTGAGCTTGATTTTGATTTTGCTCATCAATAGGTTGTGGTCACTGTTACAGTCAGCTCCTGGCAGTGTTTTGATGTTTATCATGCCATTTCTGAACCTCTTATCTATAAGGATATAATCAATTAGATTCTTGGTCTCATCATCATTACTTATCCAGGTCCATAATCTTCTTGGGTGATGTTCAAACCAGGTGTTGCTGATGACCATTTCATTCATTTTTGCCCACTCAAAAAGTCGATATCCTCTTTCATTGCTCTCACCAAGTCCATATCCTCCAATGATATCGTCTCTTCTGCCTTTTCCCACCTTTGCGTTGAAGTCACCTTGTGTGATTGTTATTTCTTGTGATTTGCATTGTGACTTTGCTTTTTCTAAATCATCGTAAAATTTATTCACCTCCTCTTCGGGTCTTTTGCCCGTCGGGGCATAAACTTGGATAATATTTATGTCCATTGGGTATCCTTTGATTTTTGTTAGCATTACTCTGTCTGATACTGCCCAGTACCCTTTTATCTTTTTTGTATGTTTTGGGTCTACAAGTACTCCTACTCCTCTTTCATTTCTCTCCCCTCCGGAGTACATGAATGTGTATCCATCAGATGGTATTTTACCAGCTCCCCTCCATCTCACTTCGCTCAATCCCAAAATGTTTGTCCCTGTTCTTTCCATCTCTTTCCATCTCTCAGAAAGAGCATTGGAGGTACAAAAAGATGTGTACTTATGCTTTATCGATTACACAAAGGCGTTTGACAGAGTATGCCATGATGAGATAATTAAAGAGCTAACTCATCTTCACATAGATGGAAAGGACTTAAGAATCATAAAGAATATGCACTGGGAGCAAACAGCAGCAATGAGAGTAGAAAGGGAAGTGAGTTCATTTCAAAAGATTAAAAGAGGTGTTCGGCAAGGATGTGTTCTTTCCCCTGATCTCTTCTCACTATATAGTGAAGTTATTATGCGCCACATTGAGGATTACCCTGTGATAAAAGTGGGAGGTCATAATATTAACAATCTGAGATATGCGGATGACACTGTCCTCATTGCAGAAAATGAAAGTGATTTACAAAAACTCCTTGATGTTGTCTATTCGGAGAGTCAAAAGAATGGACTTGAACTTAACAGCAAAAAGACAGAGGTGATGGTCATTAGCAGGAAAGCCAACTCTCTTCCTGTTAATGTGACAGTAAACAAAAATAAACTCACTCAGAGAGAAAACTTTAAATATCTTGGAACATTGATTTCAAGTGATGGCAGAAGCGACACAGAGATCCAAGCAAGAATAGCTCAAGCAAAGGCAACATTTCAGAAAATGAAGTCAGTCCTTGCAAATCCATATGTATCGATTCAGACAAGAAAAAGAGTTCTAGAATGCTACATAGAACCAATACTGATGTACGGTAGTGAAGCCTGGACAATCACAAACAAATTTAAAAAGAAGCTTGAAGCAGTAGAAATGTGGTTTCTCCGACGAATGTTGAAGATACCTTGGACAGCAAAGAAAACAAATGAAAGAGTGCTACAAGAGGCACAAAGTAAATGATCTCTTTTAGATAAAATACGCAAAAGACAAGCAACATTTTTTGGCCATATCATGAGACAGGAAAAACTAGAAAACTTGATAATAAAGGGGCCTGATGACAGGTAGTGCCGGGCCGATCCCCTCCTTTTACGACCTCGAAGTATGAGATTCTCCGAGGTCGCGGTATCGAAAGTATCGAGGTTAGAATCGATTCTCTCTTCACCGCTTTGGTATTATAAGTCTATGGTATCACCAGCTGCTCCTGACGCTTGTCGCCGCGACGCTCATTATGTCATGCTTGCGCCCTTGCGAGGCTAGTGCCTAGTGCTAGTGGTATCGCTTACATGACATCGCATTCTCTCAATATATCAGTTGCCTGCAAGACAAACTGCAAGTCTGCAACCCGCCGGCCTAGTTTGGGGAGCTAACGGCAACGTGCAGTTTTTATTTTTGCATCGTATTTTTTCATCTAAATAATTATCTGTATATTATAGACACCAACTTTTGGAAGTGGGAGTTATAATTTAAGGCAGAAAGAATATACGTAAGTGAGAGATCTTCAAACGAATGTAACTACATGTGTAAATATGACAAACTGGGTAATAGCAGTAAAGAACTGTAAAAAACGCGGTGGGACAGGGAAATACAATGCAGCACCAAGATGTAGGCTACCAGACCGGCTGCACTTCTCATTGCATCTTGCGCACGAAATTCTTGTTGAAAATATGGAAGGAGAGGGGAGGTGGATTGAGATTTGGTTAACGACCGTCGTTCACAAGCTTTTTTCACATGTGTATTTTTGTTTTCTTAACAAAACAACCTTGGAGATAGTAGAAGAGAACTCTCCTTATAGGCATAGCAACGGAGAATCGCATATTCCAGTGCCTGCGGCAAGCGTACAATAGT
>BMAT01006097.1:117397-129206 GCA_019649035.1 Elysia marginata
CCAGTTTGAATTCCTAAAGCCTCGGAGATTGTAAAATTCTCAGAAAAATATTTCACTTATCCCACTTCTGGAAATAAAGGAACAACTACATAATCTGAGAGAAAAAAAAGAAGAACAGACCCCCACTCCCGCAACCTCTTCCCCCCCACCAAAGAGAGAGAGAGAGAGATTAAAATCGTTTAAACTATGTAGGCCTACATGTATTTCTTAATCCTACCTACCGTCCATGCATGATCTTTATATCATAAAGGGAAACAATTCGGTTCTTTTATTATAATTATGTCTTGTACTCTAATCTAAAGGGAAATTACTAGTAATTTTTTACTACTTTTCGTAAGTGCACGCATCTCCTAAACGCTTGCTTTTTGGGTCTCCCAAGTGCCGTGCGTTTAACCGGATACGACTGTATTTCTTTGATCTGCCATGCTCATCACCAAGGGGTACTGATTACTAGCGATAAAGATGTCAGAAGGCAATCAATGGCCCCATGATCGACCAAAGGCAGGGGCAGATAACTGACAGTGCCACAAACCTAAAAATCAGCTTATTTTCAAATACAATTAAGCCTTGATCATGCCACTTCATGCTGGTTTTATCTATTTCACCGTGTTAGGTTCATCCTAGTGTAGCGCTGTAGCTTCTGTACTGTATCTGACCTAACTTGCACTGTGCAAATGAACGTATACGTTCTGTAGTAACCGCGCAGCGTAGCTCTACCACTAACCTGCGCTCAGCCTGACCCAAAAACACTGCTAGTCGCGTCAGACGCGTTTTTGAGCACTGACCAATAACACGTCTAGCAGGACTAGCGTGGCAGCCTCGCTTCGTTTTCCATTTTACGGAATATGGACCCAGTTAAATAAAAAACAGCAAAAAGTAAATAATTTTGTATTCTTATTGTTATAAGCATTACTTTACTATGAACTGCCGATTTAATGTGTTTTAAAAATGTTATTAAATAATAAATTTTCCAATCGAAGTGTTGACCTAATTTTGACAGTTTGTTTACACCAGTAGACCTGTGGTCTAGACAAGCCTATTGAGGCCTGTCTAGATCAAGATCTAGTCAAGAGTATAGATTCTAAGTTAGAATATCTCTATAAACCTAGACTTAAGATAAAAAAAAATCAGTTAGATCTAGATTTGACGCATTCATTATAGAGATCAAGACAGGCATAAAAACAATAACACAGACCTGTCAGTTACCCAAGCCATTGTGTGGCTGTACCAAGCGAAACTCGCGCAAGCCCAGACACAGGCATACAGAGCTACACTAGGATGAACCTTACTCAAACCTTCATCTTCACTTTGGTATTTTTGTCTTCGAAATATGTTGGAAAATAAGATTTTTATATTATCAGTTTAAATTATAGCATAAAAATTATAGAATTTTATTGAAAACTCGTTTTAGATTTCATTTAACTTTTTTTAGACATACACAGCTGCATTGCCTAAAACCTCCGGGTTCCTTTTTTCCTTTTTTTTTTAAAAACTTTCTATTGTGTTTTTCTCAAAATGTCTTTTTTTTTTCATATATCTATGTAAATCTCTAAAAGTTGTAGAGCAGTTTACTTTGTATATTACTTGCCAATGCACGGTTCTGGATTTTGTCAGAAGCTTTATAGATATTTTTGTTTTTGTTTTTAAAAAAGTACTTTTTCGCCCTTTAATGTTTTATCAAACTCAAATGATTTATAAAAAAAATCTAAACAAGCAGCTGCAAAAAAATGCCTCTGATAAAATATCTGAGTTGATTGTAATAAACAATTGCTAATAACAGAATCAAAATTCATTGTTTAGATTTTGATGTATAAGGGCCTGAAGTTCACTGTTTTTATCCAATTTGACAGCTACAGAAATCGGTTTCTGTGGCAGCCAAACATTGGAAATGACAAAATAAATGTTTTTCTTTGATTTTTGTCCTCCAAACATTTTTTTGAAACTTGACAATTAGATCTTATGAGAAGAAAAAAACGCCCCTGGTTGCCACACTGGCCCTTAATTTTTTCTTATTTTTACAAAACATTTATGCCTCTCTTAGTAAAAAAGGGGTGTGACTTACTGCTCAGCTTAGAACGCCAGGGCAGATGATAGCAGATCTAGGTTGAGGTTTGTGACCTCAAATTTGGATGAGTGCGTATTGTTGCTTAGCAATCAAATTTCAATCTGGAAAGGTCCTTTTCAACCTTTAAAATCTGAATTCAATTGGCCCTAAGCTCTAGATCTAGATTCAAAGCTTAGTAGTCACAAACGGCATTACTTCCTTCAGATGGTCAGAAATAAGAGGGCGCCTAATCATGTGAAAGTTGAGCTGTGAGAATGTGAGCGGTTCAAACCCCGCATACATCAACTTAAAAAAAAAATTCGAATGAACTCTGTCATTTAGTGATGTATTTTTTAAAATCTAGGCAAAATTTTTTTGCGCACTGCAAAGAAAATACATTATGGGGTTAAAAAGAAGAGAGAGAGAGAGAGATGTGAACTGTAATAAAGAGGAGGATAAAACGTTTACAGAGAGATGAAAAAATAAAGAGAAAGCGTGGAGAGGAAAGTAAAAAAAAGATATAAGGACACAGAAGGTGAGCCTGCGGAAAGACGAAGACAAACCCGATGTAGATTAATACAACATTATGGGGACCAAAACAAGGGAAGTTTTTTTAAATTGGAGGTTAGCCTACTATTAGATTATTTAAACCAATTCCATTATCCTTGCTTAAAATGAAATTTGCAGGCATTTTACCAGTATAGAGAAAAAAGGAATAAATCGTAAAGGCAATTAATTATAATGTCCGACATCCAACTTATTTGCATTGGTTGCAAGACATCTTATTTTTGTCATAAAGTATGCCTTGGAGAAAAAACAGACAAAAGAAAAAACAATTGAAACTATATAATTGTATGGCATGCAGCTTAATAAAAATGAACAGCTCTCATCTACATTTAACTTTTAAATAAATTGAAAATTTGCTTGAATTTTAATGAAGGGCTCGAATAAGGATTATTTTCAATATGTCAGAGAGAATTGAATTGAAGGATATTATTACTAGCCCAATTCCACTTCAAAGGTGCTCTCAGGGCTTGGGTCCCAATGACAATGTACGGGCTGCCACCCAGAGACTAGCGGGGATACCATGACTTAGCCCCAGCCGGTCACATTATACTGACACCGACCCAACCAGTAGGGGCCCGGACTGTGCTCGGCTGAGGCTCGAGCCCGCGACCTCTGGGCCACGGAGCGAGGCCTCTACCAACTGAGCTATCTAGAGAGAACAATAGTTTATAATGCACTGACCATTCTGTGGTTTTATGTTGTCTGGGACTTTGCAGTTTATTTTATGTATTTTTGCCTGTTGTAATTTCAGGTGACACCAAGAAAAGATGGCTTCCATTCCTTCACCGTGTATGACCTTTGTCTTGAATTGACCTCTCACCCTTTGGCGTCAGTGTCTGTTTCAGGGGTCGGCAGTGTCCAAGTCAGTGTAATAGAAAAGGTAGGTTTTTTGTTTGTTGTATGTTGGTTCCACAATGCTATCCATTGAACCTGTGATACTGATAGTCTGGCTTGATTGACAATTGTACTCTGGAAGTCGTATTTAGCTTTATTAGGTCATCAAAAATATAAGTAGTTTTTAGAAACCTGGATTGTGCCTACAAATGGTGCCTGAGATAATCCAAGTGCAGTATTTTCTCTACTCTTTTCACTGCAGATGTACGCTTTTGATTGTCCCAGGCAGAATGGTACATAGGTACATTCTTATCTCATCTAAAAGTAAACCAAACATATTTAGACCTACACTTAAAACCAAATCATGCAAACTTTGATAATTCAAATATTTGTACAATTCAAACTATATTCAAATAATCAATTTCTCTTCTTTATGATATATACTGACTGATGAGTCAATTTTTAAAAATTGAATTTCTTCCTGTGTCAATTGGAAAATCCTGATGAATAAACTTTTTTTGATGGACCAAAGACCACCCTGTATTGATTCTGTGATGTATGATCCCCAGATGGAGGTTCAGAAGGAGGTTCTGGCAACTGTTCAAGTGTTGGATCTGCGAGGCAAACCTCTCCTGGCCAGTTTCTTCTCCCTGATGGGACTCAAGCTGGAAGCCGCATCAGATATTGTATCGCTAAGGTGAAGTCTCCTAAGTCACACTTTTAACAGGGATGCCATTTTTCCATCATTTTTTTTTTTCTACCTTCAGTATTTTGAAGTCTGAGAAACTAAGTCAACATAAATTTTGACGAGATTAATCCCATGAGAAAAGACAATTAATAACAATAATAATAATAAATATCATTTCTATAATTCAATGCCTCTGAATGACATATTTTGTATAACCATATGTACGCGGGACTTTCAGTTATTTTCAGAAAAGTTGTAAAAATTATCATAGCCAAATATTCCCTACTATAAAAAATAAATTATATTCTACAATGCTTGTCTCTGCCAAATAAAAATCTTAATAGAAATTGATTATAGGAAAAGAAAGTTTTGAGCAAAAAGACCTTTGAAAAGTTTCAAAGAAACAATCCATGCAAACCACCGGATAAAGGGGGATAAAGGATCACCAGTATAAAAGATCATGAATTTTGTTTTTCTTCTAAATTGGTTAAAAAAGTGTGTATGGAGCAAACAGATTCACAGAGGAAAGAACAAAAGCTAAATTAGTAAATCATTTTTTGCAAAAATTTGTGCCTAAAATACCAAAGTAGCAACGCGACCAGAAAGCCTCGCTGGCTTGGACAAGCAGGCAGCGTTCTTGCGGTACATACTTTTTGTGGGTGTTGTGTTCACAAAATAGTTTGACCTACTAAACATCGTCGGATTGTTATGAAACTTGGCATACATTCAGATGAAATGCCGATCTTTCACGTTATTTTGTTTACAATATGCGGTTCATAGACGCCAAGATATGAGTTCGTAAAGTTGAAGACCGTTGTTTCGTTTCCTATGGTCCGTTCACTCCTAGGATACTTTGAGCTGTATTCTCAGAAAGATCTTGTTTATTATTATGTATAGAATGTGCAAATCGGTGCGGTAGTTTATAAATAGCGGCATTTTAAACGCAAGAAAAATGGTGAAATGCGATCGGCAAATCCCGACTCTAGGTCTAAGGAATCGGCGCCTAGGAGTTAAGCCCCTTACCCACTCAAGCAGGCAGCCAGGCAGGTGAAGGACGCCGGTTATCACGAGATGGGGCTGTGCTGAAGTAATACCGCTTTTTCATTGGTCACATTAGAGAATATTGTTGTGAACTCTCGCAAGTTCAGGGGTCAAGTTCGTCCGATCGCACTTCATGTAGCCTACCTTTTAGTAGGGTACCGGTAGATTCTAAGCCTTTTCTGCTCACCGCATATATTTTAATCAAGAATTGTTCACATGTTTAAAGCTTATTTCAATTTGTCTCAAAGACAGTTATGGCTATTTTAAAGAAAACTTTTTCTTTACAGTATTTGTCACCAAGGTTGCTCGATCTGCCCAATGCAACTTGGAATTTGTTGTGAAAGATCTAGTTTTTCCCGACGATAAAATTGGGCCCAATGCAAAGCGCATAGCTTCATCATTTTATATCTGACCTTAAAGTAAATGTATAATAAAGAAAATCAAAGCTTTTCCGACTTTCTTCTCATGAAATGTTACGTTTTCTTCTCTTTGGCTGGCATAATTACAATGTCTTGGGGCTTAAGTCTTGATCTACGCAAGTGGGTGTTATCCATTTCTATATCTATTTTTGTACTGTTTTCACTAAAAAAACATGAATGACAGCATTTTTTGATTTAGACCAACAGGCTATTGGATGCATTTGGAATAAGCTAAAACAGAAGAACAGAATATGTTTACTGATAAGGCTGGAAATACAGGTAAAGAATAAAGAAAAAAATAGCCCCCCTAAATTTCTTTTTCTTAATCAATGCATATCAGAGGTATGATGAGGCTTGAACTCTTGATATAGCTGGTTACTGATTGTAAGTAAAACATTTAATACGTGAAAGGAAAAAGGAATCTTTTTCATTTAAAACCTTGGCAAAAATATTTAAATGAAATGTAGATACATCATACTTTGTAATTGAAACGTGTGTAACAACTGGCTGTCTTTATTGTGTAATGTTGCATAATGGTGTCTGTGTCATGGAGATATTAGAAAATGTACATAATAATCTACAAAAATATAAAGGAAACGTTGAGGTTGTGACTACAGTCAACACTGCTTAAGTCGATTTCCAGGGGACATAATTACTAAGATCGACTTAAGTGAAAAATCGAGTTAAGTAATAGCTGGTTTATCTCCCTTGATTAAAAATTTGAGCATAACGGCTTCATCCGTATAATTTTCTCTGAGTATTTGCTGTTTATTTTTGTTGTTGACGTTGTTTATTGATTTTTTTCATATTTTTCACTCATTTTAATAAAAAAAATATCCAATACGTAATTTAAAATTTTTAAGGAACAATGCGTAATTAACAGTAAAATCATATATTATGAATTACAAAAGGATTACAGTACGGTAATTTGTCGATTAGTTCAATTTTTCGCATAAGTGTCAGGGTTGTTAATTCCCTGCCAGCCATGATTCAAGTTTAAACTCAGGAAGCTCTACTTGAAGTTGTAGGTCTCCTATTGTCTTTGTAGGCTAGATGGTAGATTAGATCGACACCGTAGTGCAGCTCAAGATAATTTAATTCTGACGGGATGTTTCTGTGCCTGCTGTTTTCAGTCAAGTGGCAATAGGATCTAGCATGATGACTCTCGCACTAACCTCTCATTCTTTCAGTTTCACTTCAGTATCATTTTGGGGAGAATCCCGGAGATGGGAGGGGAGTGGGAGGGGCTTCTATCAGTCAGATTCAATCATGTAAGGCATAATGCATCTGGAATACAGAGCGTGTGCCCCATAATACACGAGACCAGTCATATTGCGATTAACATTACTGCAGTGGGATAGTGATAGAGATCGCACATTTCTCCAGAATCACACCCACCTACAGGCTACACAGGCCAGATGGCTCCAGCTATGCGGCGCACGCTGGGCCACTAATCCTGGCATGCCAAGCCTAGCTTGTTCATAGTGAGAGAGGGGTGGGAGGGAGGAAGCTTTGACCAGTCAGACAGAAAGAGACGTGTTGTCTAGACACTTTGTTTGCTTAATCATCCTAGTCTTGTGGGTTACGCATAGCCACACCTGTAGACCTTTCAACACTGTTGATTACAAAGACTAGTGTAAGAGTGTGGTTTTAGGGATTTGTTGTCTCCTGCTTTCAAGGTTGTTTAACGTCTCCTAAGGTTCTCGGGAATTCTTATACGGTGACTTGGGTCGGGTTATTGTCTCGTGAGGTTCTCTTGGATCTTTATACGGCGATGGGTCTGGTGTAGACTCAATCTGTCTAGCTTTAGTTTGGTTCATAAGGACCGGAGCTAAGGAATATCGTCATATTTATTGCAGCATGAGCTTTTCTAAGATCGACTTATACTTTTAGTGTGGTTCAGAAGGACCAGAGCTAAGGAATATCATCATATTTATTGCAGCATGAGCTTTTCTAAAATCGACTTAAATGAAAATCAACTTATGTTATCTGAAGGGGGAGGAACCAAGGAAAAAGGTCGACTTGATTGAAAATCGACTTATGCAGCGTCGACTTGGAGTCGACTGTATTAGATTCATCCTTAAGTTGAATTTCAACCATTTTGCCTCTAAAGCCAAGGGAGAAAAGGTCATTGCTTTTTTCTTCTTTTCGCAATGACAAACAGCTTGGTTACATAACATGATAAGATTTGCATTACATAATGTTAAATGACATCATGACACTCTCCTCAGAGTTATGCTAGAAACAGTGTTTTGATGATAACTTCAGAATCCTCATCCTCTTATCTACCCAATCACTTATTGTTTCTAGCTGCTGAATTAATGGCTGAACTGTGCCATATTTCGCTTTTATCTTTGAAATATTATGCAATCAATCAGAGGACAGTGTTTGTAAAACAAAAAAATCCCTCTCAAAATTTTATATGCAATATTTTTAAAATCTTCACTCCAAGAAAGATTTACGTACAAAATTTCAAGTTCATAGCTTGAAAAATGAAGGAGATATGCCCTGTTATTTAATTATACACAGATATGTGCGTAAGTTACATAATATTACATCATGTACTCCAGTAAGTAATTGCGACAGATAAACTTCAATAATTTTTTCAAAATGCCCACCCTTAAATCTATAAAATCCCCAAGTTTTGTACCAATAGCTTTGAAGATAAAAAAAGTAATGAATTTTTAACCTTCATTTTCTGATCAAAGGAGTACCGCCGTCTTTCTCGTTTTTTGCTCTATCTCTTTGTCAATGATTGTCCAAAAATTTTCCTAGGTTTCGCTTCAGTAAAGGGGCCTAGATAGCTCAGTTGGTAGTGGCTTCGCTTCGTGGCCAAGAGGTCGCGGGTTCGAAACACAGCCGAGCACAGTCAGGGCCCCTACTGGTTGGGTTGGTGTCAGTATAATGTGTCCGGCTGAGGCTAAGTCATGGTATCCCCGCTAGTCTCTGGGTGGCAGCCCGTAAATTGTCATTGGGACCCAAGCCCTGAGAGCACCTTTGAAGTGGAATTGGGCTTGTAAAAATACCCTTCAATCAATCGCTTCAGTAAAATGGACATAACTTTTTTAATTATGAAGGGATTTTGATACTTTAAAAAGTTTTTTGTTCAGAAAGGTTAGCTCTATCAAATGAAATTAAAAAGCAAGAATTTAAACAATTTGAATTTTTTTGGTCCCCTTGCTAACCAAAGCCACAGTGAGGGCAAAGGAGTGTATTGAAATAAACCATATCCATAGTAAATTTTGGGGAGACGTCATGAAAAACTGGTTAGACTGGGATAAAGGTAAGAATCAAGAGGAAGACATAAAAAGTATCCACGTAGTAGGAAAACAACCATTATTCAACAATAACAGCATTAGGTACATGGATAAACCACTGTGGTTAAGGGCATGGATTAAAGCTGGAGTTAAACATGTATAGCAAATGTTTAATGCACATAATTTGAAATTGATGGAGGATATAACATGTATGATGGGTTATTAACCTGTGAATAAACTTTGATTACCGGACAGTCTTTAATGAAGTTAAAAAATGGGAACCTGTGATTCAGAATGCAAGAAAAAGTAACTGCGAACAGATCAATTACCATGAACCAGATATCAGTGGAAGAGCACAGTATCTGTTTAAAACAAAACAAAGAATTAAGAATGCTATGGATCAGCGGTAGTAAAATAGCAAGCATCTGCAGTGTGCGCTTTTGGAAAAGAAAATATAATATAGATGTACAACCAAATTTTTTTTATTAAATCTGTATCAACAAAAGAATTGCAAAAAAGGCTTCTTTATTTCAAAATTTTATATAATATCAATCTGACCAATATTTCTCTACAGAAAAATTAAAATGAAGGGATCTAATAAATTATGTGAAACATGTTATACCTCACAATTCATAGAACATTTTTCTTGTCATGGCTAAAAGCTAAATGGGTTTTGGGAATAGGTTAGAAGTTCAACTGTCAAAATTACAGGTGTAACAATCAATATAACTGAAAAAAAAATGGCCATGTTTGGGTTAATAGAATCTGATATTCATAATCTTACTGACAGAAATAGTTTAGCTGTCATAAATCTGATCATCCTTAGAGCAAAAATGTTCATAGGGAATGTTAAACATGGGAAGTCCCCTTGTCAAAATAACGTTTTAGATGGAAATGAATAGGAAAGAAAAGTTTTTAAATAGTAAATGTTTTGATACTGATTGTCTTTGTAAATTATAGGGTAAGACTTCCTTTTTTATTATTATTTATTGGTGAAAATTCATTCTATTTAAGCCTAGGGAGGGTGCATTTACTGTGGCCCACTTCCTCGATGGCCTATTTTTTATGTAAAATTTAAAGAAAAATAAATTCACTCTTTTTATCTATTAACGATGATTGTTATAAAATGTTTCGATTGTTGCTATGCAATGTTTATTAATGTTTTATGCCACTATTACATGTGTCATGTTCGGTAATGCCAATAATAAAGAAAAGCAAAGGTAAAGAGGTCCACGGTTGCAAAGGCCTATTAACATCACACCATCCTGCATGTTTATACTATTTATACTAGAATTTTGATCGCTATACCCAATTTTGAAAGCATGATAGACTACATGAATTTTAAATTTGGTAAGAAAGCAGAGGTTTTATTCTGAAAGTTAGTATTAGTTTGAGTCAGAGCCTTTCGTACTCCTTTAAGACTTTCATTTTTGCCTCATAAAGGACAGCAAGCTTTCCTCTATCATAACTACTAAATTCCAGTGTTCCCGCGCGGGCATGGGATACCAGGAGGCATGGAAAACCTTGGAATTTCCTTTTACCCTTGAAAAACTTAGAAAATGGCCATCGGGCCTAGAAAAACCTGGAAAATTAACTAATCTGTCAAGACCTTATTCAAAGAATGAAATCGAATAAAAAAAATTATTGGCTCTGACGATTTTTATTTCTCTTCTCACTCTCCGATTTTGCAACAGTAGGCTAGGCCTAAAGACTGAGCAGCAGGCTAAGTCCTATGCAATGGCCCAGGCCTAGGCCCAGTTGCAGATTGTGGTGAACAGTGGTACCATAGGGGAGGGATGGGACCATTGGGGTCTTACCTGTGCCACTACTCTGCTGCCTAGGCTAGACAGTAGACCGCCCACTCTGATCTTAGAATAAGATGCTGTGGCATAGCACACACACAGGAAGCCCAAACCCACATACACAGAAAGTTGTGGAAAACAGACACTAGTCTTGTCTGTGGGATTCTGTGATTATGATGTTAACATTTTTGTTTTAACAAGTTCTCCAAAAATTATTTCTTATACAGCTAAGGTAACCTGTATTAGGGTAAAGATTTCTGGATTTATCGCAGTATTCATTTTATATTGTGCTTAAATTCGCTTTATTAAAACTTCACCTCACATCAGTCAATTTTTATTTGCATAAGATTGGTAATCTTGTAAGTAGCTAAATTTTGATTCAATTTTTATCTATCAATATCATCACCACACTACCAAATTGGCCAATGATATGCCATTTTGGTTAGTATCTGTAAAATCATGACCCATCTCATGGTAGGAAAATAATCAAAATGTTGTGAGCCATTTTCTCAAATGTGAAAAATGGAAGTAACATATCTCAGTAAATGAGAGATGCCATTTATGATTTAAATGAAAGGGCTAATTATTTTGAAACAATCAAAATAAAGTCTGCCATTTCTCTAGCGCAGTGAAATTTTATATTTATTTGTTTAATTTTTTATGCACCTTCCCCCCCTACCAGGCCAGTGAGTGGAGGGTCTGATGATGGAGTCACCAGGGTGTACACGGTATACGGAGCTATCAAAGGTCACACTACATTGACCGCTAGTGTCAGACTGCCCACTGGTCAGGTCATCTACAGTGCCCCGAAACCGCTGGAAGTTTTCCCTCCACTGAGGCTGGATCCCAAGAATATCACGTTGATAATTGGTGCAAAGCTGCAGGTACTGAACACCTATCAAATACTGAACACATAGCAAGTACTGAACACATAGCAAGTACTGAACACATAGCAAATACTGAACACATAGCAAATACTGAACACATAGCAGGTGCTGAACACCTAGCAAATACTGAACACCTAGCAAGTACTGAACACATGGCATGTACTGAAGGCTTAGCAAGTACAGTCAAACCTGCCTTGACGACCACCTCTCTGAGAAGACCACCTGTATTTACGACCACTTTACTATGACTCCCTTGCGTTTTTTCTATAT
>BMAT01006097.1:154262-164322 GCA_019649035.1 Elysia marginata
TAACTAAAGGCCTAGATAGGTCTGCTCCTTAACAAAACACTGATGTTTGGTCTGTAGATGTTGCTCTTCTAAGATAAATAAGGGGAGTCCTTTAGATAACTATATCTAATAATTTAATATCTAGATCTAGAGGTCACGGCAATACAGCCTGTTTAAACTTTTATCCTCATTTTGTAGGCATTCCACTGACAGTGAGTGACTGGCTGGCTATACCATAAAACTCATTAAAGATTAGAACTACGTCTAGATCTAGATCATATAGACCTAGACCCAGATTAAGCTTTCGAAAGGTTGGAATTTTAATTGAATCGTTGACGCTGTCTGTGTGGTTAAAAAATTACCGAGCCAAAATTATCTTGCTAGGCTACGGTAAGCGAAAGTTAGTCCCCTAGGCCCTAAAAAAGAAGGCAGTAAAAGTTTCGCTTGGTTCTGATTACACCAGCCTACCGTTGCAAGGTTTTCCGTGACTCCTCTGTGTCCACCAAACTAAAAAAATTCAGTGTGTTTGTCGTTTGAAGTGGATGGACAAGGAATGGCCATTTTGTTTAAAATTTGGCTGTTCACTTTCGGGCCCAAAGACATTTACAACCACTTCTAGGTGGTCACTGGTGTATTTTTTGCGCTAGCGCAAGTCCCGGTGCATCTTTTGCGCTCTTTTCATAACATCATTTTTCAAAGATACAACCGGTCTTAGCGAACTTACAACCAAAAATTTGAGTTACACTGGCGCAACTGCCTCTCATAACAACGACCCCTGCTTAAAGATTTTTTTATCCTGTGTCTTAGTAATATCTGAGGTGAAAGCATAACAAGGCTACATAAGACAAAAAGGGGAGACAATAAATCAATCAAACAAATTTTTTTTAATTTATAAATTTCATCAGGAATGTCAAATCTCCAGATTTTACTCCATTAGAAATTTGTTGGTTGTATGTAAATTATATACTTTTCTTTACAGATCTATAATGGAAACAAGATTAACTGTTGCGCTGCTTGTGTCTAAGACATTGGTGTTACGTAAGATGCAATGCTCCATGCATTTTTTTAATCATTAGGCATTGCTGTGTCGTTATTAAAAGAAAGGGAATACTGTACCAAAAAAACATTTAAGTGTATACCTGTCTCACTCTGTCTCTTTCTCTGTTGTGGTGTTCAGGTTTGGGACAAGAAGAAACCGTCCATGTCAGATTACATCAACATCCCTGTGGGCTACGCCATCTCCCCAGCTCAGGCTTCTCTCACTCTCGGCAGCATCGTGTGTTTCAGCTCCCACATCTTCACAGAGACAGGTGAGTTTTTTTTTGTTTTTTTGTTTTTCTGCTCATCATTCACACTCTACTCAACGAGTATCTGAAGAAATCTTTTGGTTCCTTTAGTTTTCTTTCTAGATATAGGACTAATAATTTGTTTGGGTATTCTATAAATAAGCATCTCAAGAAAGATTTGGAGATGTAGAAGTAGAGTAAAGCAAGTAAGATGATAATAATAGTAATAATGAATAGAATTTTTATAGCCCCCGAACCCCACACGGCGTCTTGCCATCGCCAACTTAGTTCTCGGTCGGCTGGGCGCAGTGACCTTGTGACCCCGTGACCTAGCCCTCGCCGAGCCCAATGCCGACTGCACAGTATGCATTTAACTATTTCGTTACCACGTCAATTAATTTGTCCGTTGCGTCTAAACAAATGACAGCATCAAGCTCAAATAAAGTTTATACTAAAGTTACAACTATACTAATGCAAACAGTATCCTCTCAATTTATACATATAGTTCATCCAAGTTTTGTTAATATTCATAATGCAAATGGACTGGTACAATTAGTTCACGATGATATAGAAACGGGATTGTGGTTTTAAAACTAAAACAACTAAATTCTTCCGCATGACCTGTAATTGAATCAAACGTAAATCAAGACAGAAATAGCAAAATCCAATTTAAAGTCAATGTGCATGTTTCCCCTGCATAGAGCGTGATGGTAAGTTGATATTCAAGCTGCTATTAGTCGGAATTTCAGTTGTTGTCGATATTTTCCGGATTAAAGAGCATCCAGTCTTATAAATTTATAATAACTAACTTAAAATATGTTACATTGGGCACATCCTTTATTTCATTCTTTCTTTCTTTCTCTCCTCTCTCTCTCTCTTAGTGTCAGTCCCTCTCTCCCTACCTTCCTCCCTCTCTCTCAATCTCTATTTATTTCATCTTTCTTATCTTTTAATGTGAACTGAAAATAAAAAATGTCCACTCATTACAAATAAATATATGCTTCTGTTGCTAACTTTATTTTACAGTTTTTCACTGTTGATGTTTTTTTTTTTATTGTCATAACATATTCACCGTCATACAAACATAATAAGCATAAAATATGCATCTATCTGTCTGTCTGTCTCTCTCTCCTTTAAGGTCATTGTGATTTAATTGCGTTCCATAACAAGTCAAGGTACTCTCTCTTTCTTTTGCTTTTCCTATTTTCTCTCAATCTCTTTCTCAACATGAATAATAAAGACTGAACCTAGTTATTATATTATGCTCCATGTTTTTGTTATTATAATATGATGAACAAACACTGTTTGATCATTCAGTTAAAGTGCAATTATTTTTGTTCTTTTAATGAAACAAGGCTGATATACTTTACGCAAAAAAGTCATGGTGATGGTTGAAGCAAGAACTGAAGGTAGAAAGTTAAAGGGTGTCGTTACCTGTACACAAAGAAAAAATGATATGAAATAAACTAAACTTTAGATCACCAAGCCGTTTTCACTTGTTGAACATATAATATTTGTTGCTTCATAATGTGTAAGTTATGAATGGACCTCACGGGGGGGTCATGTCTTAAATTATTAATTAATAAACCTCTTAAAAAGTTCTTGATTATCACGATTATCGCTAAAAATTCACAAGTACCACGCTAAAACCTTGATAAAATCACTAAATGAACAGATAGAAAAATATTTTTCAGAGTGTCTTGTGCAGCAAGAAACGATCTTTCCAATAGCACTAATCTTGAGGTGAAAAAAGATTATGAATATCTAGAACCGCACATTCAAATGATACTTTTGGGGACATTTTTGTGATACCCAGGCGCTAGAGCGAAAACGGGCTTGCCCGCTATCAGCATCAAATTACCGGCAGGTAATAAATTGTGCCTACCATTGCACCGACAAGGGTCTGTGACAGCTGTAGAATATATATCGTCTCCTAAGCTCGGAGTAACTTTTAAAACTAAGTTGCTACCCCGAGCGTTACAAAAAGACCCTGTGCCCAGGGCTCTAATCATTTTATACAAAATCAACAATAAAAACTAATCCAGGTATAAAAAAACTTTAATATTACAACATAAAATTAAATGTTTTGTCAATGGAGTAGCATAATGGAGAAATGCTATTCTGATATGCACATATTACTTATTTGTACTAAGTTTTAATGAATTTTTACGTCTTTCATGATTTCCTGATTTTGCAGTGAAATGTACTGATTTTTTTTTCAACATGACAAGAGGGGAAGGGAGGTGTCTCTTAAAAGTTAACAAAAGTTGGTGTCAACTATGCTATAGTTATTAAAGTAAACCAGGTAGAAAATGTGAAAAGCCTCATCAAAAAGTTAAATGATTCATTTAATCATTCTCCTGTGTGGCAGTCAATACTGCTAGTACTACTATCAACATGAGTACTATTTTTACTTCCTTTTTTTACTTTGTCATATATTTAAATATGCCCTTAGTCAATTTTTGGAAGGTTTATAGTTTGTTTTACAAATCAAAATTTAAGAAGCAACTGTTTGAAGTTTTGTTTTTACCAACAATATTCCAGGTCTTTTTTCAGGGGTTCCACTGTAATAATACACTGAGAAACATGAAATTGGGAACAAATGTGGGGAACAGAATTTTTTCTGTGTAAAGTCATCGCGAAATATAAAATTACATGTATTACCAGATATTTATATATTTTTGTCAAAGTGAGGTGTTGTGGCATATTAACATGTGAAAAGCGCATCATTTATAGGGATGAATTGACCAGCATATGGTCGGTAAAATGCGCTGGACTCAAGATCTGGAGGTTGCCGGTTCGGTGCTCAACCAGTCATGTTGCTATTGCCTTGGGAAAGCAATTTACCCCAACTTTCCCCAGTCCACCCACCTGTAAAATGGGTACCCAGCTACAGGCAATTCTTGAATTTGCGATATGTGCCTGCAACATCTTGCATATGGGTTAAAAGTGGCCTTCAAATTAATGTACTGGTCTGCTGGAGCATTAGTGGCGCTGCTCTGTGGCGACACAGTTACGCTGAGTAACAAAGCCAAATCTGATATGATATGAAATAAACTAAAATGGTCCATCAAATGATTAAAGTATTTTGGAAAATAGGCTAGGCCATTTTTCTCAAACACCTAAAATAGAAAAGATGCTGCGGCAGAACATAAATCTGTCGTTTGTGATGGGGACAAAGTATTTTCAGAAATTAAATGGAAATTAACAATGCCGTCAAAATAATGTGATGTTATGATTTTCTTAAGTTGCACCATTGTGCTTCGACACAAATTTTAAATGAATTGACTAAGAAATATAGAAACGGTCATACCCAAAATCTGTCGGTTGTGATACAGGAAAAATTTTTTGTCCACCATCACAACTGACAGATTTTCAGTTATGTTTTTCCTTCATATCTTTTCAGCCGTAAGGTCTTTTTGGATAAAATTTTCAACAGTACAAAATAATGATGTTTGAGAGGGATTCAAGGCAAAGGCTTTTTCATGACTATCTTATTTTCTTTGCTATGCCGGAAAATACTTTTGTCCATCATCACAACCGACAAAATCACAACCTTTTGTCACAGCGTCAAATAGAAAATCTAATGAAATGAGTATTGCCAATCATGTCACAGAGACAAGTAATAAAAACTAAAAACTGAAATATGCTATAATTGTGCTATCGCTGTGGTGACATATGTTGTTACCACTTCAAAGAGTCGAACGTGAGAAATTTGATCTTGGAAAAAGTTTGAAAAATAGAGTTATTCCCCTTTTTTTCTATATCTTTTAAGCCATAGTACTTTTAATATCTTTCCACAAGTATGAGATAATTTCTTGCTCTTTTTAATGTTTGGAAGCTCTGCGCTGTTCACTGCCTTGGTAAAATGTGAAAATTGCAACATCCTGACCCATTTTGACAGATAGTTAGACATAAAGTTAAGATCTTATCGGAAATGCAAAAACGGATAATTTTTAGAATAAGAAGTCAGGGTAAAAATGCAGAATCATAATTTAGGGCTGATTGGTTTTGTTTGTTTTTTTTTGTCATCACAGGCTCCCCTGGCAGCTGGAAGTCCAAGTCTAAAGTGCTGGACATAGAGGAGCAGTCGGGCATTTCTACTGCCAGTGCTATCGGCCACGGAACAATGGTCTACTTTTTCTCTGCTGTTACATCAACCAATACAGAGGTACAGTGCCCACCCCACCTTTGCTGAAAATATTTGCAGTGAAACTCTGTGTAGATTGAGAGTGAAGAGCCGTTTTCCCTAGCTGGGTCAGGATTTATATGATTGGTGTCCTGCAAGATTCAATATGCAGAGGTCTTGTGTGTTACAACACTGATTTGCATCCTATATTGTGGGTGCAAGACTCCCCCCACCTAAACAAAAAAAAATAAGATGGATTTTAACATTGGAAAAAAGACCAAAGCAAGTCTAAAAAAAATATTTTACTGTTAGAGAAAGCAGCTGATTTTCATAAGCGTGTAGTTTATCAGTAAGCATTAAAACTTGCAAAAGCATGTTGTATCAGTTTGATTTTGCAGACTGGGCAACCTATTTTATCGTGTGTTTTCAACATTGCAAAACCGTCAGAGAAGCTTACTGGACTATAGCACTAATTTAGCTTAGTGTTGATGCTAATGGGTACTGGTGATGTTGTTCATCTCTATGGGATCATCCATTTACAGCACAAGAAAATAGCAGCGTAAATCAAGGCAACTTTTTTATCAGATTACTTTGACTCTTGCAAGTCCAAGTCTCGTATTAAACAAATGATGCTTAGGCATATAATATGAAAAAAAAATAAAATGAAGCAATAACAACGACACACATTAATGATGGATTAAATAAAGATAATGATGTCTCTCTTAAGGTCTGCAGTGTTTTCTTGGAAATAAAAGCTACTTATAGACAAATCATGTGCGTTTCTTTCAAGAATCTGTGTAGAGCTAGCCTTTGCCTGCAGAAACGTAGATATTTTTGGCATGCTGAAAGATTTAGTGTTTAGATAGATCTGCAGCCCAGAATAAATAGATAAGGCCTAGATCTAGATGTAGACTTTGTGTAGTATGATGCTTAGAGATTAGAGATTGCCAACACAGACCTAGGTAGATAGGGCCCTTTAGCTTCAGTAGATAAATGACTCAGACCCATATCTCTGAAATGTCACGTGGGTTTTTGGGTCAGTGGAAGTTACCATTCACCAACCTCTTCCGCATTCCTGCCATCCGATATTTGATTTTATGTTACGCGAGTGCCAATAAGTCTAGGAAAGTGGCAGCATTTCATTGGTTGGTAAAAATAGTGATGGCGGATTTTATTTGTGGTGCTGCTTGGGTTAGATACTATGCAAATAATGTCACATGAATTTCCTTGCTTCCTGGGGCAGAGCTGAAGAATTTATATGTACACATATATCTAGATCTAGTCTTTTTGCATGTATAAGAAATACTCAAATTAATTATATCTTTCACAGCCATAAAGCACACTGGAAGTAATTATTTTTGGAATGACAAATTTGAGTGACAATGTTTCAGTGATTCTGTTCTAGATCTAAATGTAGACAAAGAGTTTGGAGAGCAAGAGAGCCGTGTATAAGCATGGCTGCATAGCAACAGAAATAGAGCCGGTAAATTCAAAAGATAATAGGGGCAAGTACAAACACACATACTACACAGCCAACACTAAACCACTAGGCCTATATGCTTTGTTTATCGACACTATTTGCATACGCTTTTGTAAGCACTGTTATCACAGAACGTTAGGCCCAGTTCTCCCTCTTGGCCGCTATTCAATTCTCTTTGATCTAGATCTACCGAATGATGTACGAAAGCCAATCAACATCAATACACCCAGTCCCACTCCCAAGGCAAGTCTAGAGAAGGAATTCTGGCCTATAAAGTATTGAGAGAAATGGGGATCGAGTCAAAGAATGGAAACTTGGTTGGTGCCTTATTTGAATGATCTAGTCCAACTAGGACTGTTAAAATAGACCCTAAAGAACAACCGAAACAGTACCCCATGGAAAATCCGCCAAAATGCTGTTTGTTGACCCCAAGAGTCACGCGACTAATTCCGGATAGAAAGAGGTCAGAACCATTGTGTAGGCAACGTTACACTAACACATCGAACATAATAAATAGCTCAAGGAGTTATGACTGAATGTAGATTATAGATCTAGGACCTAGATCAAATGTATCTAGTTCTAGGCATGCCTTGATCTTAGCTATATTTAGGTCTTATCTAGCCATTCAGTTTTAAGTTCTACTGAGAGGCTACACTCTGATATGTGGACAATGAGATCTAGATTTAACATTAAGCCATAATTGTCAAAAGTGTGGGCTTTTTGAGATGGCTTGTTTGATAAAGAATAACTATGTTTAATGGAACCTTTGAAACTACTACAGTATCAAACAAAAGAAAATGAAACTCTCTTACATTGATTTAAATTAGGGGAGGACTCATAATTTTCTGTCACTTAAAATGGGAGCAGAAAAGGTTGCTCCATTTAACTTTAGATCTAGTTGTAAATTTAGCTTACATCTACTCCAACTGTGTAATTGAGGAAGTTAGAAAGCCCATGCTGGTACTCTGAAAGGAAAATCTGTTTATAGAGTTTCTGCCTTAGTAGACTCACCATGAAGCCCTTTGAATCTCAAACCTAAGGCCCAACTCTAGTGGCATTATGGATTTAGTGCTAAGTCTGGTTGGCCCGGTGTCAGGATAATGTGACTGGGTGTAGTGTATGCAAGCGCTCCTTACATCACAGTGTGGCAGCACGCTTTCAATTGTCCCAAGTGCCGTCTCTGATATAACCTTGTAGTTGAAAAGAGACGTTAAAATTCAAACAACAACCCAACTCTATTCTATGTCTAGGATAAGAAAGTTCTCAATTAACTCTCCTCAGGGACTGAGGAATCCAGTCTCTTTAGTATTAGACCTGACCTTGGAAATTAGTAAAAGATGGTGGCTTACCTACAAATATAAAAAGCTGTTAGGCATTTATTTGCGTCCTAAATAAGAACAACTATGATGAAATAAGTAATCTAAGAGTTTTCTTGTGTGTGTTGTTATGAGACTTTGAAATTCATGTATCTATTTTTTAGCTCATTTGGCAGATTTTTGTTGACCTGTACCAACATTTCTTGAGGAGTACCTTCAAAAGTACCTTCTTTTGGCATTTTCAAGTAATCAGGCTTGACAACAATAAAGTCAGATATTACAAACATGATTGACCAAAATAGAAATAGATATTTCTAACTATGATCAACCAAAAAAAAAGTCAAATATTTCTAACTTTGATTGGCTGATGACAAAAATGCCTTAGCATTAATGTAGATTTTGATGAAGTCTGTTAAGAATATCAGTTAGCCTATTCGTTTACCTACTGTAGTCGTTTACCTTAAAAGTTTATTTTTCTTCTTGTTATTGCCTTTTCATGTTGTTATTCAACGTTATAGCATTTGGCCAGGGTAAGGTTCAAGAAACAAGACCTGCTTTGAGCTTTGCACGATACAATCTTTCTAGCAGGCTGAGTCATATAATCTTGTCTGCCAGACTTCATGGAGTACTTCGCTTAACATATCGCTTACGTACCCCTATTTTATAGGGCTTGCTGCTTTAAAGGACCTAGATATAAGATCTGAGATATCTTGATATGATGAGAATCATGTAAGAGGCATAACTCTATTTTTAAAAAAGAGCAAATACCAAGATTAGAAAAACCGCTCTTCACATTAAAACTGGGTGTCTGATTTAATACGGCTTGCTGCTTTATAGGACCTGGATATAAGATGTAAGATACAATACCCTGATATAAGGTGCAAGCATGTCTTATTAATGGATCAATGCTTTTATCCACGGCAAGGCTGCTTTGTCAGCAAGGAATGGGTCTATAGCCTACAGGTGATATAGGATGCATGCCTGTCTTATATTACACAGCAGAAATACAAGCAGATCCCAGCTTTACCAAGCATGCTTACACTGATTCTGTACTCTCACACTCTCTCTCCCTCTCCTTTATGTCACAAACCCTTCTGCAGACCTGCTATTCGTGCAGATTAAATCAGTATTATACTGGATAGCTACCACTTAATTTCCAAATTTTCTTTTATTTTTTTGTTGTTTTTTTTTTTTGGGGGGGGGTGTTATAATCTGAAAGTATGTGTATCAAATTAGTATGTGTATCAAAAGTATTTAGAGATGTAAATCTTTCAGATTTCTCCTTTTTGGATTTCATCTAATTTTTGTTTAGTACTACTTTCAATAAATTAAAAAGAAAGCCCCGAATTTACCTGCTGACAAATGTAAGCTAAGGGACACTACTCCCGCTATCATAGGCTTGGACCATTGACCTCCCTCCCAGACTAACCTGGGCCTTTTTTCTATTTATAACCTAGTCCTATTGTAGTTTTGAGCCCTGACTAATCATAACATAATCTGAGTCTTTAGCAAGGCCATTTATTTAGTTTCACACAGGAGTTTCAGCTGTGCTGAATCTTCTTTACGTCTTGTAATTAAGCTCTCTTAGCCCTCTCCCCTAAAAAATCTGAAGCTTAACCCTCGAGTTTTCAGTTTATATTTCTCACATCCATTTGTAAATTTGTCCAGGTCAGCGCCATAAGCATAAGCCCTACCCCATATGAGGGCTGTTGCGTAGCGTGCATATAGGATCTCAATAAGTGGAAAATTCCATTGTTTTATGATAGAGTTAACTGTCTGAGGTCATTGCTCATGGTTTAAAAATAGTAATCAATGAGATGGCTATTTGTTTAAAGTTCATAAATGACGGTCAAAAGCCAAACTATCCCCT
>BMAT01006097.1:288248-303930 GCA_019649035.1 Elysia marginata
GTTGACAGTCTGAGTGTCCTGACTGTCTGCCAGTGTCTGAGTGTCCTGCGTGCAGTAGGTGGAGTAGATAGATCTAATGAGTGATTGGGTTTTGTGGTCTCTTCATATTGTATGACCTTTACTAGGCTAGTGTAAGGGGTGAACTAGATCCAGAGTATGTAGATCGTGATTGGAGGTATGTTACTTAAGTTAGCTTGCTTTGTCTAGACAGCACTCTTATTGCTTATTCCGCACTCCTAGCATCAAGAAGTTTATTTTCATAATCGCGTAGTTTGACTTGTCAGGAAGTAATTCAGTTGCAAAATTATGTAAAAGCGTTTTAATTACCTGAAAAAAATTAATGCAACATGCTTTTGCACAATATTACTCATCACTGAACTGCACGCTTATGAAAATCAGATGTTTTCTCTAACAGTAACATATTTTTTTATTCAGACTTACTTTAGTCCTTTGGCCCTGGCATTATTATAAACAACCTTTTTTAAAAATTTTCATCTCAAATTTAATTCTTAGCTGGCTGATGTATAATGGCTCCTCAAAAGCAGACCTTTTGCTGAAAGCTAAGTAAATAACTCTACAATGAGACATGAAGACTGCTGTTTGCAACATTTGCAAAACTGAGTTGAGTTACCAAAAAAGTGGAAACACTAATCATGTTGAGGCACCTCAGGGCAAAGCACCCATTGGAGTTGGCACAGAGCGGAGAGTTCGTCAGACCCCAAACTGTGGTTTCAGTTCGACCTTCAAGTTTAACCCATTTGCAACCACTTGAACAAGGTGCTTCGCAGGACTTTGTATTAAATGAATACTTTTTGCATCTTTTATGTATTTTCTCTTTTTGAAAGGACTTTTCAAGAAAATGTTTCAAACTATTGATGTTATCTTTAACATAACCAGTCAGCTGATATTTCACTTGCATTAAATAAATACTTGTTGCATCTTCTATATATTTTTTCACTCTTTTGTAAAGCACTCTAAAAAAATGTATTACTATAAATGTTGTTTTTTAACAATAGTGGTCATCTGGTATTTCACTTGTGTAAAAGTGTAACACCTTGTAATTGTTTCGTTTTGGATACAAAAGGATTGAATAAAAATAAAATTTGAAAAAAAAACAAGGAAAAAACACTAAAAGATTAAACTTATTAAAAAAGTAAAGGTAAATGACTGGGTCCTGCTGTGCAGTGTGCATTGAAATGCACTTAATGACCTTTTCCTTTCGCCCCCTTGTTCTTGGGTAGGCATAGTGCTGTAGTCTGTCGCCTTCTGGCTTCTAGTTTAAACTTTAAGCATAGGCCGAGTAAGCACTACACTACATTCTCTAGCTCCGTCTCACCCCATGGCCAAAGTTATTAGATCTAGTGACTTGGTGCTCCATTAGGCCTAGGTAATATTAAAAATCATGAACATAAGAATAAGGAGGAGACGGTTGGGGGAGGAAACGCTATGTAATTGGGGCAACTGCCTCGCTCAATAAAAAAACCAGCCTTTTTATTCTTGTCAAGTAGCCTAGTAGGCTAGTACTGCAGACAGTGCAGGGCAGTGCAGGGTTTAAGAAGTGGGTGTGTGGGTGTGATCATTGTGATGGTGTGTGTGTGTGTGTTTGTGGAAGGAGGGGAGGAGGGGACGGGGGTGTCCTTGCACTGACGATGGGATGCAAATCAATACAGTGTATTGCAAGACTCACACTCTCTGCGTATTTAGTGTTGCAGGACACCAATAATACAAATCCCGACCCAGCTTTACTCTTTTGCTATTTCCATTGTCTTTAGCAGATTAAGATTTCTAGATGTCATGGCTTTCAGTTCACACCCATAATCTCCATCTGCATTCCTGCCTACAATAAATTTGTATCCCTCGGAAAGATACAAATCTAAGGCTAAATTAGATAATATTAGATCTGACATATAAAAATTTAAAAGTTAGACCTATAAAAGATCTATAGATCTCCAGTACTGTTTGCGGTCCGGTCTTGCTTGGCTAGTACAACCTTGCTGTAGAACCTTCTTGTGACTACGCTGTGCTATGCGCTAGTGTTGTTCAAGGTTGATCAGGTATAAGTTTGCAAACCCAGTTCATTTATCGGTAGACCTAGATTACGAAGTTAAGATTGCTTTTGTTTAACGAGAACTTTCCCCTTTCGTATTCTGTTGTTCTAAGCTTAACCCACGCAGGTTCATTTCACACCCTCTGGTTCAAGCAATTCCCAACTACTTCAGCTATTTTTTTACTGCCCAGATCTGATGGTTATGCGGGTTATCCTAGGCTTTAGCGAAAAAGTTGGGTTGCCGCAGTTTACTCTGACACTTGATCCTTTTTTTATACTCTAACAGAGTAGAATGGAAATAATTTTATAGACAGAGACCTGTCATGTGTATGTCCTCAAATTTGTATTGGTCATAGCGGAAATCTGCTTGAACATTGGGTGACAGTTGTAGATACTAGGATAGCAGAAAAAATCGGAAAGGTCTGAAAATAGCGGAATTTCCACTATTTAGTATTAAGTTGAGTTCTACAAGTAAGCCTATTTAAAAAATACATATTTCATTTTTCTTAATTATAAAGGAAATGACAGCCAGTTTTCCCATATGTTTAAAAAATCTGAAACCAGAGAAAATCTGACAAATTTACATCCCTGAATGAAATAGCAGATTTAAAAATGCATGTGCAATTTTAATTATAAAGGTTGCGGCGATTGCCACGAGGCGTGTTGATTTCACTAGATTGTGACACAGATGTACAAGTCTTACACCTAGGTGTCCTGCAAGGTCGGGTTTCTGAGTCATGAGACGTAGAGATGCGACTGCAAACCAGTATGTTGCGAATGTTTTTCGCTCTTCTGTACACAACAAGAGGAGGCTCATCAAAAACTTCACAAGCATCGGGGGTCAGCTTGAAGAATACTAAGATTGTTGAATACAATCTTTAGAGCGACCAAATTATGAGGGTGGTAGGTCATAATGAGCTTAGTGCGTTGAGAGGATTGTTCAGGCCTAGGTATAAGAGCGTCACTCCTACTAATTTTAGATACTCTGTTCCAAGCGTCATCTAATATCTCCAAAGGATAGCCACACAACACAAAAAATTGCGCATTCTCAAACACTGTTCCTGAAAGTCATGGTCATCTTGACAAAGCCGACCAAGGAGGAGCAATTGAGAGAGTGGGATAGACCTCTTGCAAGAGTGTGGGTGGGATGAGGTGTATGTTAAATAGGGGTGGCTATCCATCGGTTTGTAGTGGACTGACGAATCCAAAAATCTGCCCCTGATAGAAATTAGTCAAATTTAGTAAAATTTGTTTGTTAAGTAAATAGTTCTAACACGCCCTGTGTCTTTTTGATTTTACTTGATTTCTTGACCAAGTAGTAACCCTCTATTTAGATATAGAATCTAGATCTAATTTTAATCCTACTTACAGGTAAATGGAGGGTGTGTATACTTACGTTTGTAATCAACATACTTTTCTAGACTGGCTTAGCTAAGTCTTTAGAGAAACAGTAAAAGAGATAAAGCAGAAATGACTCTTCCAAAGCATTTGCTGAACTCAACTGTACACATGTGTGATATTCAAAGTATTCAAAACCAAAAGCAGATGAGACAATCTTCAATTTAAAAATTAAGAAACTGGAAAATTTTTAACACAGAAAAAAACTGGAAATGGATAATTTGAAACAGATGAAAAAAAAACAACTGGAAAACCAGAAAATTTCCGAAGATTATAAAACCGGGAAAAACGGAAAATTTCAAACGGATAAAAATCTTAAATTTTCAAAAAATGCAATAGCCGGGAACCCCCTGAAAATCGACATCCTTGTGTAATGTAGGGTACAATGCAATTTGTTGACCCTTTTTAGCATTTGAAACCCAAACTTTCAATTGGGTCTTTCTAGTGCTGTGACAAATTATAATTACATTCTGTCACAAAGAAAAATCTACAAAGAAGAAAATAAACTGAAACCAAAATCTCAGAAATAAAACACAGCTCACATTTAAGTCACACTATGAACTTAATGCAAATTTTATACGTAGGTTTTTAAAACAGGCATCACTCACATTCTCCAGCCAAACCTAAACTATACTCTTTCCAATCTCACCACCGTGTTTGTACACTCACTTCTCTGTAACGGTTGCCTGACGCTCCTGAGCTCGAGCCAGTTTCTTCACAAAGGCCAGATACATTTCATTGTCATGCAGGGTAGACTCCAGGATGTAACTCTTCACATTCAAATCCAACAGCTAAGGAAAAAAATAAAGGTGAAAATGTAATCAAGATATGATTGTAAGGACTAAGGTACCAGTTTGGTTGCAAATTCTAAAGGATCCCTGGAAGTCCGGACAGACCTTAGTTCTTTAAAAATAAACAAAGGATTTTTTGCAAGCAAGGGTTCACTATGACACATCAACGGATTGGAGGATAGCTTTGTATTAAAGATATTTCTGTAAGTTCAAAAATGCCCTTCATTTACATGGCAGTTACCAGCATGCATTTTTTCCACAAAATATAGATGACCTTTTTAAAATAATTATGCCAGGTTTCCAGGTATTCTGTAGCATCACTTATTTTACAAATCGAAAACTATATTATCATATATCAAATTAATATTTAACAGATATTGTTGTCTGACTTTGACAAAACAATGACTTATAAAAACACAATAATGCATAACTTAAGAAGCCTAACTTTTGCACATATTTTGTCAGCTGACAGCCAGAAATGTTTATTTTTGGAAGTATTTTGCTTCTGCTGAATTTCATAGATCTGCAGAAAACTGACCCCTGCTTTGTCCAGAATTCATGTTTTGAGAAAAATGGAATGGAAATTTTTTCCAATTCTCAAATTATCATAAAAATGTCAAATTTCAACATAAGTTATGAAATAAACAATGGGCAGACTAGTTCAATATTAATAGACAAGAGAAAACAAGGTATGGCCGTCTCATTGGTGCTATTGTTTGGATCGTGGTGAAAATGAAAATTTCAGCACACAATTTATTCTACTAAAATGTATGATCATTTAAGTGAGATCTTTATAAACCATGCATCCTATACCTCCAGAGCTTGTGTGCCGTCTGACACAGTAAACTCAGCCACTGCCTTGCGGATCAAGTTGTGCTGGTCATGGATATGTCGGGTCGACTGTTGAAGGCTCTGTTCTTCCTTCTCAATCCGCTTCTTCATCCGCTCTATCACACCAAAGTGTTTGTTCAAAATACTCTAGCGGAAAGAGAGAGATATAAGACATCAGATGTCAGCTATAGAGTTCTATCACAATGTGAGCCCAGATTATGACAGAACAAGTGGCTTTTCTAGTATTTGGGATTTCCTAGTGTTAACTAGCTGTTCACAGTTCTTAAAAAATGCTATAAAATTTTTTTCATATTTAAAAAAAAAAAAAAAAAAAAGGCAAGACAAGGGCTGTTGAGGATTTTAAACAAGTATCACAGTCACACCTTAGCATCTTTAGACAGCAAAAATTGTCAGTCTTCACATGTGCTCTTGTATACACTACTATCGTCTCTTCCTTGTACGATAACTCCGTCTAAGTATACAAATATTAAATGCAAAAAAGCTTTTATGAGAATGAAAACTTAGTGCCTGTCTAACCGATGTCCCTGTGAGTTGCTGTACTCGCTTGATTGCCTGCTCACGTCGTGAGACCTTCCATTTAAGCTCTCTTTTGGCACCTTCAGAATCCATTTGCTTCTTACACATGTCTCGTCGCACTCTGAACAAATCTTTTAGACGCTCTTGAACTCTGTTAAGGAAGTGATGTTTTAACCACTTTACCAGCATAATTTTCAAATGATTTCAGCCTTTACAGGCTTTTTCCATTTTGGTAACTATCATTCATAAAAAAACGTATATTCACTAAATTCCATAAGTAGAAGATAAATAACATATAATGATATATTTATAGTATAGATTTCTCATATAGATCTAGAGCTGGTTGTAATTTCACATTCTGACATACCTCTACACTAAATTTATAAATCAGTAGTATAGTGGTTAAACATTGTGTACGGAAGAAAACAAAATTTTAAGTGTGCATTGTAGTCACTTGCATTTACCAGAACATCAGGAAATAAGTGAGCCTGACTGTTATTCTCATACCAATATAATTCTGTTGAGCTGATGATATCTCCCTTTTTTCTCATTTTATAAGCAAAATTAAATTAAGGACCATTTCAATGTACCCCCCCCCCCCACAGTGAGAAGTAAATAAACCACGACTTACTGTCTCATGATAGGAGAAATTGTTTGATTGGAGCCAGTGTCTGCCTTCTCTAGGCATTCTAACAGTTGTTGTTTTGTCTGCCTCAGCTCCTGATTCTGTAAAAACAAATTTTAAAAAATGCCAACAATAATAATTTAATGCATTTATGAAGCCGCATTTCCAAATTCTAAAACCTGCTCATAACGAGTAAATTACTATGACTAAATTTTGAAATAATTTGGAACATATACATTTTCAAACACATAAAGTGAAAGACATTCAGCATAAAATATGCAAATCTAATTCTAATTAATTATGTGATTGGCCGCCCAGCAAAGTTTACTTTACCGCTGTTAAAGCTGCTTGGTGGCCCTTTCTTAAACCAAAGTGATTACCAAACTGTGCATAGTGACTATATGCTACTTGGATAGGCCTAGATGGAAGCTATGAAACTTTTCTACACAAGAACTTTTTCCAAAGTCCAGCATTCGGCACTGTGTTTGGAAAAGCAACTAGAACTTGTAAAGGCAGAGTCAACACAACATAACACAAAGCTGAGAGACTTTATGACATGTCCTGATTGCATTCCAAACACAAACACTATTTACATACCTGTAACAGAGCCTCCCAAAAATTGTCAGAACTCTTTTGACTAATGGGTAATAGTAATAACTTATGGGCAAACCATAATGGTAGCTTGTCTATTCATCCTAGTCCTATAGTATAAATCTAGATATAAATCTTGGGCTTGATTACATGTATTTTTACCCATAGTCAAATCCTTTAGATCTAGATATCATTTCCTATCTATGGTTCATGTTCTTCTTTTTTAAATTAAGTATAGATCTACAATAGTTTTTAAACCCTTTGCTATTAATTTTGTTTTTGTCAGGTATTTGGTTATTCGTAGGCCTAGACCTGTACATAATAAATAATTTGTCACACGAAAGAACTTTGCTTGTTATTCAAAAGAACCAGGTGATGTTTTACCACTCTCTGGTGTCTGCAAAAATATTTTACCTACTACTTAGAGAGGGCATAGAGCATAGCGAACATTCTTCTAGCGGTCTGGCAGACTGATAAAGTTTGCCAACACATATATAGTTATGTTACTAGGTTTCCCGCCAATGCAGTTTGAGGCTAAAATTAGGTTGCTTCAATTAAATAAGAGCGTAAAATGGGGTTTAACATATGACTGGCATAGAGCTAGCTTGTGCATACCCTTTATAAGATTAAGTCCATCTTTACACCTAGGAGAGGTGTTAATTTTTAATGACAAAAATTAAGAAAACTGATATCTCTTTGAATTAACCACAAAATTATCAGACTTTGGTGCATGTCCTTGGAGTGGCAATTTATGCTACCTATTCAACATAGAATTGGCCCTTTTGAACCACTCTCTGAATCTGCATCATTTTGCGAAGAAAAAAAACGTAGGCTTCAAATGAATTGTTNNCCCCCCCCCCCCCCCCTGCATTTCTGGCAGATCTGGAAGCATGAAGCTGGAATGAATACATTTAGATACAAAAAATAGCAATCAATTAAAAAAGGCAGAATTCAAGTATGTACTTTCTCTGTACTGTTCAGTTGTATAATCTGATCTTAGCACTCTTTACTTCAGTTTCAGATTAATGAAAATGGACAAAAAAAAGGAGGATAAATTTAACTGTGTAAAAGTAAGAATGATTCGCAGGAATAAAAATAAAAGCTTTAATTCTTAAATGTCATTAGGTTTGGCATTTCTACATTCCATTACAGATTCCATACCTGCTTTTCCAAGTCTTGAACATATTTCTTATAGTTGGTGATATGGAAGTCAACACTCATCACATTCTTTTTAACCTGAATATAATGGAAACTTGAAGATTGAAGAGATGTGTAGAAAATCTGACGCATGTAATGTATATCTTGATTCCCTTAAAAGTATAAATTAAAGCTGTCAAAAACGTATCAGATAAACCCTCAGAAAGGCAGCCATGGGAAAATCACTTTTTTTTTTCTCATAACCATTCTGTTTTAAGTATATTTTTACACTTTTCATTCTGAAGTTTGGTTTTCTAATGGAAAAATGGTTAAACCTTATAATAAAAATTATAAATAGAAAAAAAGAAAAAATCATGGAATCTCTACCATGGCATAGTGGTTAGCATCAGACTTCTGATCCTGCAGTCGCAGCTTTGATTCCCAACCATGCCATATTTACCCTAACTTTCCCCAGTCCACCCACCTGTAAAATGGGTACCCAGCTGCATGCAATGCTTAAATTTGTGATACAGTTGGCACTGCTATGGTTTATGCCCAGGGGACATAATTTAAAAAATTGTTTTAGTTAAGTAATAATCAAGTTATCTCCCTTGGTCAAAGATAGAACAATTCTATTTTAATAATTATGGTAATTAATAAGTATGGGTTCAGGGGGGGGGGGGGTGTTTTAATTCATTGGCATTCTTTTTATTTGTCGAATGTTTTACTTTTATTTACAACAAAAAAAAATAATAATGTAATACATGTAATTGTACTCCAAAATGCCAAGAGTAATTAGAGAATAAGTGACACATAGGGTCGGAGGTGCACGAGTGAGAACAAGAGAGAGAGAGAGAGAGAGTGAGAGCACAAAGCTGGTCGGTCTAGACCACAAGTACACAACAGGTACATTACGCAGGGCTTGAATTAGGTGTTCAGAAGGGCAAGCAAAAATTGCCTCGGTCAAGCCTGAAAATCAGAGGGCACCGAGGCAATTTGCTTGGGCACCAAGGCAAAAGTTATAGGTTATCATTTTGTTGATTACAATTAGTAATAGTATAGTAAATCACAATGTTTGCATAAATAACAGCACATTTGCTCCTTGCTCGCTACAAAAGTATAGAGCAAGTCTTTGTTTATTTAACAATTATTGTAAAGAAGAGTAATCGTAAATAGAATTAGAATAAGCAATCCCAGTTGAATCACATTGAACAAAGGACTAAAAATAGTAACATTCTTCTTTAATCTCTCCATCTTCTTAAAGGCTATTTATAATGGCAACTCTTGAGTCCTCTCATCAAGACATTAAATTTTTTCTTACTTGCCTCTGACTTCACAGGTGCTACTGAATCAGCAATATCTTTATTTTTATTCATCTCTTTATAATGCACTGATCCCGAAATATTGCTGCTTTGCTGGCGAAGTGACAGTGATTGTTCTTGTGACTGTTCTCTGCAAGTGGAACAGAAGACTCTTGAAGAAAATGTTTTCAGATGTGGTCCACCTAAGCCACTTCAGATTTCACAATTTCCGCAATTTTATACTGCCTGTGGCAATTTTTGTCTTTTTCTTCTCCGTTTGTGTGGCTGCTGAGATTTCCATTGGTGATGATAATGATGATGATGGTGGTGATTATTATTATGGTGATTTTGCCACCCATGTTGATGATGATCATGAGTTGTTGATGATGTGGATGCACAAGAAGCATATGATTCTGCAGCTTATGAGCTGAATAGTTTATTAACTCAGTCATATTATAGTAGAGTGAGTGATATTGAAGCCTAAAACTAAGAAGGGCTACATTTATCTTGAATTCAAATCTCTCTCTCTCTCTCTCTCTCTCTCTCTCTCTCTATCTATCTATCTATCCCCCCCCCCCAACAAAAACTCACTCTCACAGCAGTATAACATGACTACATCTAGATCTCTTGTATATAAGCGGATCTCCGTTAGTAGCCCAATATTGATATGTTTGGTTATTTGAGATCATTAATACTGTACTTGCACGAAGTAGCCTACATGTAGATCATCATTGTATCATATCTTAGCATTTTGTAGAAAATGCATGAAATTTCTTGCCCTTATTTTGGTGCTTTGACCCATTTCCCTTCTTTTTTTTTCGCGGTAAAGTGGCTCTTGGTCCGTGTAGCACAAAATGCAGAAAACTTTGTGCAAAACAAAATGCGTAAACTTCAAGATGAGTTACAGTCCAGGCCTAGGTTACTACGGTCCTTGCCATTTCCAAGAAATTCAGCATGTAGCGGGTAACGGACTTTAATTCCTTACCGCTCTGCTTGTAGACCACTAGACCTATAATTTTTGCATCCTCCTCCCTTGCCCACTACGCGTCGGCGACACTTTGCATTGATTGATAAAAAACGCTTGTGTGGAAATACATAAAAGACACTCAAGACAGTAGGCTTTAAATCTACGCGTTACCGCTATTAGTATCAACTCTTACTGCGTTCGTGAAACTTCGCTCACCACGGGTCTAGCCGACGGACGATCAGATAAGGTCGGAGCTAATGATGAGGGCACAAGACACGGCCCTAGATCCTGTCTTAATCAAAGACCACGTTATAGAGGCCAATTGTACTTCGCCTGAATTGATGGTCGGCACCGTCTTTGTTTGTCACCATAATTTATGTAATTACCGGTATATTTTGTTTTCAACAAAACAAAACAAGGACACAGCAAAAAATGCTGCGGTTGGCCCTCTGATTTTGAGGGCATTACGGTAAATTGCAAGGGCACCACGGCAAATTGCCGCGGTATATTTCAAGCCCTGTACGTTTCACAAATGTACTGATGCAATGGCACCTAGCCTAGGAGAAAGAGAAAGAGAGTGTGTGTGTTGGTCAAACAGAGCACAAATTCGGCCGGTCTGACCACAAGTAACAACAGGTATGTTTACCAACTGTACTGATGCAATGGCACCTAGTCTAGGAGTAGGAGCTGCGTGTGGGGTAAAACTTTGGGGAGCGATGTAAGAAGGAACTCAATCTTATTTTCTACTCTATAGGATTGCCGACTCTTGTCATTTTTTTCGGCTGTTTTGCTCTTGTCTTGTGATAACATCAGCCTGTCAAAGATCGACTTATCTAAAAATCCACTTCTGTGTTGTCTTTCTTTATGAAATGAAGTCTTAAAGTGGGATGTTCCTTGATAAAAAAATCGACTTGAGTAAAAATCCACCTAAGCAGCATCGACTTATGCAGTGTCAACTGTATGAGCTTGTAACACTCTGCATATGGCTTAAAATTGGATTCCAAGTGTACTGGTCTGCTGGAGCATTGGTGGTGCTGTTCTTGTGGCGACACAATTACGCTGAGTAACGAGTAACGAAGCCAAATTTCACAAAAGGGATATATATAGTCTAAAAAAAAAAATGTCGAAAATTGTTGGCCTTATGAGAGTTAAGAATAACCCAATGACTCCCAGCAAAATAAACATTTTAAGTGACATAGAAAGAGACTCAATGGTTTTGCCATGAAAATATGCTTGAATTGACATAAATTTATGATAGAATAAAATGAAAAATAATTATAACAACAAAACGAGAGAATAAAACAATAACTACCAATAAATGAAAACTTACATCAGCTCGAATGTGTTTGGCTCTGTCTGCATATCTCAGTGTGTTGTAGGTGTCCTCAAATGATCGACTGGAGGGACTGAAAGCAGAAAAATATTCCTCAAACTGTTATAGAGATTATGTCCCTAGCGAGATTTTAATATATACTGATTAGAGTAAAGTTAAATAACTTGGGTTCTGGGCATACTAATTCAAGTAAACTTACATAATTTAGGTTCTAAGCTACTAATTGGAGTAAGCTTTACACTTTTATAAGTAAACTAAAATAATTTAGGTTTTAAGAAATAATGTTGTCATAACGTATAAAAACTTACAAGTAATGACAAATTAAAGTAAACTCAAATGCATCTTGACCACCATAATTTGTTCTTTAAAGTTAAAGATATTTACTGCTCAAAACAAAACATTGAGATTGTTGCCAGGGAGGGCGTAAGACCAATCAGAACAGAACTCTCAGTAGCAAGGCGATGGGTGCCGAAGCTACTATAAGTCCAAGGTTTGGATCATACTAAAGGCAGACATTTCAGCATTCCACCTTTCAACCATTTGATTGCGCAGTGGCTGCCTCTACTATCTATTCTGATCTCTAGATCTACAATTTATATGGGGCATACTTTAAACCGCTTTTTACAAACTTAACAACATCTGGAAGTCAAACAGGATAATGGAAGACACAAACTTGAAATTGTACACATCTAATGTGCGATCTGTTTTGCTGTATGCCTCAGAGACATGGAGAACCAACCAAAAGATTGAAAGTAAACTTTGGAGTTTTGAGGGGGACAGACCTGTAGTCCTTAGAATACATGTACTTTTAGTTTCAATTTCCGTTTCAGCATTCTTCATTGGTTCAAATAGCCTATCCTTGACATTTTCTCAGGGTCAAGGCTACAATGTATGGTGATACCCCCTTGCCCCCTGGTCAATATAATAATAATTATTACACTGTAGTATCAAACAATAAGACAAATAAAGAAAAGCACCCTTAGATGCAAATCGGTGGCCTCTGCATCCCTACCATCAGATAATTGCAAGTATAATGAGGGCCATGCCCTAAAATTTGAGGCGGAGTCACTCCTTGCTTATTATTCTATTGTTTGCATGTGAACGCAGCATGCACAGGAATGTAAATGAACAAAAAGAAAAGCTGAACACAGCACAAGATTTTTTTTTTAGTATAACTGTGCCGGATCAGGGCAAGCCCCTGGAAGTCAGATATGTTACTTTTGGAGTGGTTTGACAGTTTCCGCTGAATATTTCAGTTTGCTGGTTTTTTAAAAATCAAGCATTACTTTTGATCTGATCAAGATAGACTTTAACTAAAAAGCAAATTTCCCACAAAGTAAAAAGAAAAAGCTAAGTTAGAAAGTGCAAAAAGCCCAAAATTTTCTATGAGGATAATGTTGGGGGTATTCTTGGTCATCCACACAAGTTTTCACAAAAGCTGTTCTGAAGATATCAAGCCACAACATAAAGCTTTTGCTTAAGGCTTTTTATGATATTTTTAAATATCCAAACAAATCTTTTTTGAAGATGCTGTAACCATGTCTACATAAGAGCTTTTTCTTTTCCATGGAAAAATTTAACCCTACCAGCAGCTGCAGTTTTATTGGCACAAAAGATACCTGAACTCTGACTGTCACTAGAACTGGCAATTGCAGATGTAGTGGCACAGGAGATACTTGAACTCTGACTGTCACTAGAACTGGCAATTGCACATTTAGTGGCACAAGATACTTTGGCTGCCACTAAAAGTAGCAGCTGCATATGAAGTGATAGGCCTACAACTGATTATAGAGATACTTGAATTCTGGTTGCTACCACTGCAACTAGCAGGCAGATGTAGTGGCATAACAAGCAGTTGCAGACATAGTGGCACAAGAGATACTTGAACTCTGGCTGAAACTAGAACTAGCAGCAGGGTTCTATCTAGACCTAGATCTATGACTAATCTAATCTAGATAGGCCTGGATCTAGAACCTAAATTCTGGATTTATGATCTAGGAAATCAAAGTTAAATATCTAGATTGATATCATTTAAGTATAACTTAGCTTCAATTAGGGTTCCATGGAGTGATCTCATCCACTATAGATCTCAACTGTAGCCTAGGTCTAGATCAAACTAGGCTAGATTCTACTATTCTACATAAGGCCTACTGGTATAGATAAGTTTCTAGAAACTTGGCATGATGGGTGATAGCCTACAAAAAACGAATCTAGGCATGTTCACAGCTAGGCTTAAGCCTACTGCAACCATCGTGAGAACATTAGGCTTCAGCTGTGTTCTTATAAGCAGCTGTATACATACTCATGACGGATGGAACAAATACAGAAAAATCAGTACCCTTGTACAATGCACAAACTATAAAGCAGAACTGGAAGCAATCAAGGAGACACTAAAGATGATGAAAGAGGTAACTACAGACCAGTCAGGAGCCAAAGTAGTTATACACAGCGAGTCAAAGTCTGTCCTGAAAAAATTAGATGACCCCAAAGCAGCCAAACAGGAGTATCTTAGAGACGCCCATTAAAAAACTAGAAAAACGGACAGAAAGGCTGGTCCTCCAATGGATACCAGGCTACTACTAAATAGATGGGAATGGAAAAGCAGACAGACTAGCCCAAGAGGGATCTGACCAAGAACAGCTGAGCAACGGTCTATCCTACCAAGAGGCCAAACAAATAATTAAAAGCCTGATGAAAGAAAAGTGGAAAACCAGACACCCGCACCACAACAGACAAGATCGCTAACATCAGATGGATAGAAAAGGTCAGAGAAGCTTATTCCGACTTTGAACTGGCCACAACAGACTGAGGGCTCATCTGTACAAAACATACAAGATTGGCCACACTGACTTATGTTTGTGTGGAGAAACTGCTGAAACAGTGGAACATGTCCTACAAGACTGCCAGAATTACAGAATGCTCAGACAGGCAGTTTGGAACAGCCTAACAGACCTGCAGATCAAATTCTGGGGTACTATAGAAGAACTGCAAAAGACCAACAGCTTCTCCACCAGACAAGGGTCACTATTTGAAGTCGACTTACAGACAAGGAAGAAGAAGATTAGCAGCATCGGGGAAGCTGACCACAGCATTCAGGCAGCTCTAGTTTAATTCTGGCAGGCCCACACCCGACCCGGTCAACCAGAGGTCAGGTCAGGTTGACCGGGTGGGCTCGTCGCATGTGATGTAGTGCTTATTTACATCTATAGGGCTTGTTTTTATCAAGCACCTCTACAAAATGAAAACAGATACCAACCATATTAGTTCACTTGTAAAGAACACAGACGACAAGGAAAATATGAAACCAAGAAATTAAACTATAGCATGTATACTTTTTTACATTGGACTATGAAAAGTTTGTTTTTGGCTGTCCAAAACAGCAAGAGAGTAAATGTTGCTTTTAACAGTAAAATGAAAACATATATTTCAATTTTTAAGCTTTTTTTATACAAACAAGATAAATTGTCTTTAAATGTACTCAGCAAATTTCATGGGAGTTGATGGGCTAGTTTTTATTACAGAGTTGATTATATACATAAATCCTGCCGATTTGCGGTCATTGCTCTCTAATTTCCGTGGGCAAACCATGATTATACTGAGCTTATAATTAGAATTACCGGTACTTGTGTTGCAAGATTGAGGGTATGGAATTCCCAATTTTCTTTCCTAATAACAGTATTATGCTGATGAAAAATGCACTTCTAGCTATGTGATTATCTATTTACACATTATATCACAGATTTTTATAAAGTATAAAGATTTTTATGAAGAATAAATAGAAATAAATACATATTCACAATAAATATAACTATCACAGTTTATTTTTAATGTTGGAGGGCAGGGGCAATTTGAAGAAGGTGTGCTGTTAAAAAGTAATGAACTTTCTGTAGTTCGTTTGTAAATCCTTATGCTGTCTATTTTTTCAATGTTTGCTATCACAGACCTGCCAACCTCTTTGATTATGGATTGTGAGAATCAGTGGGTTTCATAGTGAGATTGGGTGGGTTCATAGTGAGATCACGATCGGCGCGAAAAAAAACTAACGTAACTGCCTAAAACCCTTTATAGAGTAATTTTCACAAGCTTAAATTAAAATATATAATTTGTTGTTGTAACCATTTGCA
>BMAT01006097.1:378335-390069 GCA_019649035.1 Elysia marginata
CTTCGCGGCCAGCGATTTGAAACAGAAGAGGACATTATTCAGGATACATATGTAGCAATAAAGAACCTGGACAAATGTTCTTACGTCACTGCATTTAAAGACTGGTTACAACGGATAGAGAAATGCGCCAACAATGGTGGATGTTACGTTGAATAGGTCAGATATTAAAGGCAATCTGTGCCAAATTCCACTATCTTATGCCTTTTGGTTGTTAATTTATGGAGGTGGGAAACTTATTTATGAAACGGACCTCGTATATTACTCAGTTCAGTAATACTCTTTCAGTAACTGACCCTGTAGTGAAACATGTGCATAATGGCCAAAGTTTGTTTGTCCCTTCCAAATCTGACAACCTCAGTCAACCAACTGGTTCTAAAAAGAGCAGAAAAAATGCGAAAAAAAATCAATAGCTGATCAAATAATACTGACACTGGAGATGTCAAAGATGGTGACGTGATCGACCACAGTGGATCCTTGCCTTTCCCACTTTGACCTATATATTAGGTCCGACGGCAAGGTAGGATCCCAGGTCTCAGCCCAAATGTTTTCTATGGTCATCTTTCTTTCAGCGGCCATAGAGGCAAAAAGGAAGTTCGCAAAACGAGGTACGGCCTAAACCCAGCCTAGATCTATAATGCACTCAACAAAATGGACATCACAGAGGAATTCTCCCCTCACAGCTGTAAAATCACTACAGATTCTTACAATATATAAAGCAATGAATCTTACTCTTAAGTCTAGCTCGAACCCTCAAACCTAGCCCCCTTTCCCCCTCCCTTTTTTTCTCACTGCCTCCATCTCTTTAATCCTCTCCTTTTTGTTATATCTCTACCCTTTGCACCATGTTCAACCCTAGAATAGAATAGTGATCTAACAATTAACAAAGTCACCATAGCACGAGACTGAGCTTAAAATTTTTGGTCCCGTGGTGAAGCTGGACAGTCCCATATGGACTGGGAATGGGGAAGTGCTCCCTCGCGACTCTTTGGAGCGGAGGGTTTAGCAATGCTCTAATAAACTAATAACTTTACTTAAAGCATGCCTATCTTTTAAAAACCCAAAATTAGTCAAAGATTTCTAACCTCAGATAAGCTTTAAGCTGCAGATATTACTTATTTTTCAACTTATCGTACCGTATAGCATGAACTTACTAAAAATTGTTATATAATCATTTAATCAAACCGGGTCACAAAAAGAATGGAAGTAATAGAAAGCACAGGGAAAAAAAAAGATTGATAGGTTTCCCTTAGTCCATTCTTCTCAAAATGATGCTAACAAAGAACAACCTTTTCCAGAATTTTAGGAAGAAATGGTAGATTTGAAACAGGTCTAAAATTTTTAAGCTCTTCTGTTGGTAAGTTTGACTTCTCTAAGAGTGGAATAACAACAGCATGTTTGAAAGCTTTAGGAACAATACCAGTAACAAAGAATCATCGATCATTTTTGTGATTATCTCAATCAGGCAATCAAGATGAGTAACTAATAACGGTGTGGGTATGGGGTCCAGACAGCATGATTTGGCAGACGACGATTTGATGATTTTTCTCTTTTCATCTTCAGTAACTGGTCTGAAAACTGAATGAAAAGAAAAAAATTATGTTTTGTTTTTTTTATAAATATTTTATATTTTTTTACATTTTAAATTCTGTTGTCCATGTCATTTGCTTTCCACTGTAGATGTTTTAGCTCAAAGGATATACGTGTAACAATAAATCAATATGCTTTTGTATCCTGTGTAGCAAATAAATTCTTTGAAATTTTATAAGGTATGATCCTGTAAAATTTTCTAGGCAAGATTATTTTATCAAGACCTCCCCCTATTTTCCCTTCAGTCATGTCAACAAGTATGAATCAAAAAAATCTGTGGAATACTAATTTTTGTATAGCTTCTAAGATGAGGTAAGACCTTACTGTCCTAAATTTACCTTCCCTTTTCCTTACATACAGGCTTCTGAGAAAAGAAACAAGAATTTTATGGCTATAGTTAAAACAGTCAACAGCTTGGTGTCTTCTGAGGCGGACTTGTTCTGGATATCGACCCGTTTCTACTCTCACATAAACAGTTTACACAGCTCGTTTAGTCAGTTTGTAAGTATCGTTATTGAAAAGAGCATGGAAAAGCTGTAGCAGCATCAATATTTAGATGGGATATGGTTTTAAAATCAAGTTTGTATAAAAACATTAAGGCTCCTGAAAATAGGGTCTAATGTTTGTCTTATTCATTAAATTTGGAATTAATAGATTAATTTAGATGTTGAATTTGAAGCTTAATTTTATGTGACAGCAATGTCAACGACCTTCATTTTAGCGAGTTCAATAATTTTCAAAAATTTTAAATTGTGTTGTTATCAACACAAATATGATATTGGTGTTGAAGTGAATTAATTCTAATCAGGGATGCAAGTTTTCCGATTTTAATCGGAATTCCGATTTTTTCGTCTCCCCCGATTTTTCCAATTTTCGTATTCCTGCTTCAACCAGACAAATTAGCAGCAAAAAGAATTTAATTCTTATAATTTTGTAAATTGATAAACAACAAAGTAATGTACTTGTTTATAGAGGTTTGGATTCTTTAGGATCGTTTTGAATTTGTGTTAAGTGTTTTGAATAATCAAGATTTAAGATAAATCCAACAAAAATAATTATACTAGCTTATATCACCAAACAGGTGCATGCAATAACTTGCTGATAGGCTTTAGGTCAACTTAAAATCCAAACAAATTCAAAATAAATGAGAGAAAAAATCTTTTATCAACATTTTTAAAGCATTAATCTAATTACTTATTAACATCAACATTGGATGATGTAAATAATAAATACATGGCGGGTACAAATGCAAAGTTTATTTATCTAAAATCAAATCAATTCAGACGTGTAGTTCAAAATGAGTTCTTTCCCTTTGAACAATATCGAATTTTTCATTAATGTTAAAGTTCCTGTTCTTTTTTTCGCTGATCACAAACATTACATTCACACATCTTTGTCGTTATCCTTCCATCATGGTTTGGGCCTGTTGATCTGGTATATGATCATATCTCACATACACACATCAGAGTACCCAAGGCCAAGTTGTCTTTCTACATATCCCATAGATGATTGCTTTCTCACATATTGCATTATGCTTTCATCATATTGTTCTCAGTTAAATTAAAAGTTTGGAACTGAATGCCCTGATTTAGACTGTATGCTTTGTAAAAGCAATATTTTAATATAACTAGATTTACTTTCTTAGAAACATTGTGATGGATTTTATCTATTTACTAGCTAGTGACCAGTTCGATGAATGGAGGTGACATTCAGGCCTATGTGCAGAAATATGCCCTACCAAAAATGTGTGTACTTGAATTTAAAAGATAGCCACAAATCTGATAATCCTTCCACTCAATAGCCTCTGGGAAACTTTCCCCATACGACTTCATCCTCTTGAAAGCCGCTGAAAAATTTTTTCAACACATTTTACTACTCTAAACAGCACCTAAAAGGTTATCTCATATTATAATTTTTCCTCTCATTAGCCTGTGGGAGACTTCCTCATACATCTTCTTCCTCTAGAGATCCCCTGAAAGACCTCCTCAAAACATTTTCCTACCCTAAGTATCGCCTAAAAGGGTATCTCAAATGATAGTTCTTCCCGTCAATAGAGTCTGAGAGACTTTCCACATACATCTGCATTTTCTAGAGAGCCCCTTAAAGACTTTATTAACACATTCTCTTTTGTAATCAGCACTTGAAACTCTATCTCCAGACATGATTTGTTCACTTGAAATCTTCTGACATGAATCGTCCTCTCAATAGCATCTGAGAGACTTTCCCCGTACATCTATATCTACATCGTCTAGAGAGCACCTGGAAGACTTTCCCAACACATTTTTCTTATATAAACAGTGATTGAAAGACTATATCCAAACATAATATTTTGTCCGATCAATAGCATCAGAGAGACTTTTCCCGTATATCTACATCCTCTAGGGATATTCTCAGCACAGTTTTCTCCTCTAAACAGCCAGAAAAAACTATGTCCACGTATAATTATTTCTCCCAGGGGTCTCTAAGAGACTTTCCATGTAAATGTTCATCCTCTAGAGAGCGCCTGAAAGACTTTCTTAACGCCTTTTCCTATTCTAAACAGTGTCTAAAAAGGGTATCTCAAATGATAATTCTCATTCTCAACAGCGTCCGAGAGACTTTCCCGTTCTGTACATCCTATAGAGAGCGCCTGAAAGACTTTCTCAACACCCTCTACTCCTCTAGGCCTAAACAGCGTTCAAAAGACATATAATATCTCCACATATAATACTTTCTTTAAATGGCCTCTGAGAGACTTTTCCTGTACATCTACATCCTCAAATCACCTGAATTAAAAGATTTTTTTAATCCATGAATCTGATTTAGTTCGTGTCTCAATTAAAAGATTAATTTCAATGTAGGCCTATACACCAGACCGATTCCAAAAACTTCTTTGTAGACTACATTCCTGGTGAGTGTGGATGTCAGGTATGAAATGTTGTCCCTTTGTCCACTTCGTGGGAGTGCTACATTCCATGAGCAAATGCATGTTGTTTTATGGAATGAAGGGTTTTTATAGATCTAGGTCTCCTACAGAGTTAACTAAACTTTTATAATACTGATTTTTCGGTAGATCTAGATGTAGTAGTAAGTAAACAAAAAGAGTGGCTGTATGGTAATCTTTTCCTACAGAATTTATAGGTTTTGGCCTCTTACTGAGTTAACTAAACTTCCACACTGATAGTACGGTAGATCTAGATGTAATCATAAGTAAGCAAAAAGAGCTGCTGTGTGGTAGTCTTTCCCTGAGGAATATAGATCTAGGCCTCCTACTGAGTTACCTAAAATTCCACACTGTTCTCTTCTAGATAAGTCTAAATCTAGATCTAGATTCTAAAATTAANNNAGAATCTAAGCTAAGATCTAGATTAGACTCCAAATTCTAGATTTAGCTAGCTTCTTGATCTAGATCTAAAAACTGGATTAGTCTTTTCAAACCTGATAAATTGATTGGAATGGCTTTGATTTAGTTTTTTATTCAATCTTGTATCATTCAAGATTAGGCTGGAGTTAGAAGTTCCTTTTTCTGCCTTCCCGTCACAGTTAAGCATTACGCACTCTTTTGAATCTTGTTTGAATGTGTCTAGATGGACACGATAGCTTTAACACTTAAGTGACCAGAGCTACAGCTCTATCCTCTCCCCCAGGACCGGAGCTACAGCTCAATTCTCCCCCCCTAGGTCCACAGCTATACAGCTAAAATTTTCTTTCACATGTAGATGTCAGCAAACACTGGTTTTATTGTTCTCCAAAGTTAAAAATACTATTCAATGGCATAGAAATGTTCTAGGATGAATAATGCTTCCTTGCAATGATTTCTGTCAGTAAATTTTGTGTGTTTTGGACTGATTTCGGCTGTTCTGGTGTAAACGTAAACAATCCTGTATATCTCAGACCAACACGCCCAAAAATCAACACATAAAAGGACAAAACCATAACAAAAATCTAAATTCAATGTGAAACTAACCTCATAAAGTGCTAAAATCCAGTTGAAAACACTCCATAAAGTAATCCAAAATAGATAAATACTCCAGAATTTGAGAGAATTATAACACTAAGACCACCTACATTTGCTCAATTTCTAGATCTAGATCTAAATTGCATTTTTTTGGCAATTTTTAACGAATTTTAGCCCACAACCATCTTGCATTTTGAAAACGAAACTACTTAGTTCAAAACAAGGGAAGTTCTTTTACTTGGACTGGATTTTAATCAAATGTGGATTGGAAAAACAAATGGGCTATCTGTAACGTATATATATATACGTCTCCGGTCCTTTCCGCATAGGACACTGTAATGAATATATACGTCTCCCGTAACTTCTGCATTGGAAATTGTGACGCATATATAATTCTCCGGTCACTTAAGTGTTAAAAAGTTTGACAATGGCGTTTGTATGCCGATGAAGGGTATATAAATAAGAAAATAAGAAAATTTCAAAGATAAAAACTAAAGGAAGTCTGAATTTCTAGTTCACAGTGTGTGATTTTAACATCTACCTGATGCCTTATGAAAAAATTGAAGTCTGAGAGTTGAATAGTTTAGGAGCCTTATGTGCTCTAAGTTTGCCAAAAAGCCCTGGAAAATACAGCCAAAGACCTCACCATCATATATGATTGTTTTAGGGCTTGCCTATTATGAAGGCCTGACTTAGCCTAGCTGCACTAGTAAGCCAATTTCACAGACTGTTGACCTCAGTATATCATATATTGTTGTCCTCTTTAATGGCGCACCACAAATTTATTATAACTACCTCAAACTATTTAATTCATCTGGTCTCCTAAGTTAGTCTAAAATGGGTTATCGAGCCTGCATTCATTCATACTTGTTTTCCATGAAATTTCAATAAGAGTTATAAGATAAATGCATGCAAAAAGGTTAAAAATCTTGGTGTTGAAATGGACACTGAACTTTTGATGATCCCTCAAGTCAATAATTTATAAAAGAATGTATTTTCAAATGTGAAACACTGCGTCTGTGCGAGACTATTTAACAACTGATGTCACAAAAACCCTCATGACTTCTCTTGTTCTGTCTAAGCCAAATTATTGTAATTGTTTACTTGCTGGTATCCAAACAAAAACATTGTCACGGTTTCAAATAGCACAAAACAATGCAACTAGAATTGTAAAATTGTAAGATGCAAGACCATGTAAAATTGTTGCTATGTCAGTTTCATTGGTTGCCTGTAATAGAAAAATTATTGTGCTTAAGTTGGCCCTCATGAGTTACAAATGTATAAATGTGTAGAGGTCCCAGAAAATGAGTCTACATGTGGAACTTTGTGATGAGGAGTTATACATGTCTTTGAAAAGGCCTTTAAAGCTCTACAAGTACAAGGTGGTGTAAAAATTATTGGAATGTCTTAATTCTAAGGTTCTGAGATACTGCACTTGAAAGACAAGAAATCCAAGAAGCCCTAATTTTCAATAAGGGAAGAAAATTGAACTTCAAGTTTTCATATTGTAGGAGCCAAAACAGCATTACCATGTTTAACAACCCCAAACACACATAAAAATTTCGTTTTGATTATCTCATAAGAGGATATGATGAAAAACATAATAAACTTTCAAATTATGCAAAAACAAATTTGAGTAAAAATTTGACCAAGCGCTAAAAAATGTCCATTTCCTTAAATTGACCAACACCACAATTAGACTCATTTTGTGCTAGCACTACACAAATCCAGAGGGGCCGGACCATGTAAAACATGAACTTGAGTTGTATGAACCAAACAGGTCACTGTGATCATCAAGTGACCATAAAATCTTAGTTCACATGGTCCCAAAAAAGCATTACAAAATGTTAGAAGACAGATCTTTTCCCCATCTTTACCAAAAATCTGGAACTCTCTACCTAAAGAAATATGTGATATTGAGGACAAGCGCATATCCAAAAGTAAACTTAGACACCTCTTTTTTTTCATAGGCATTTATGGTGTTTTTATATATTGTGTTTTATGACCATACAACTTGTTTTTGTGAAATGGTTTTTCTTTTTTTTCTTCTCTTTTTCAGCAAATCTCTTTAATAATGATGTCTGTGTCAAATTTTCTCTATGTATGTGCATTATACTGATGGACATGCTATTTATGTTGTATTCATATTCTTTTTAAGTTTTAAAGGTGTAAATTTTTAAGACTGTGGCTGCCGCCCTTCAAAAATTTTGAAGTCAAGTTTTACGCGCACGCAAAGTTGTGTATAATAGTGTTTTCTTCGTTACAACATAAACTGTTGCGTATTTGCTATGCGGTAAGAACTGAAAGAAAAATAAAATAAAAACATAAGACATCAGAACTGACTAAATAAAACATGTACAGTGCAGCCCTGGCACCTCTAACTCATAAGTAATAAAGTAAACTCCGAATTATCCATATTTCAACTTATCAGTGCACAAAAGAGACATTGGATCCATAACACATGTATAAGTAAAGCTTAAATTAAACATGTATTATACTATTGATGCAAAATGGATACAACATAAACAATAGCGATAAAGTGTCAAGTTTACATTGTTATATTTATAGCACATACAAATGTTTAACGAAAGGAACTGTGTATTTCTTCATGCGCTTTCAAAATTTCAATCTACTTCTGTTGCGGGTGATTTGTCTTGCCTGTTGTCATTTTGAGATGTTGATGACAGTTTGTTTGTGGGTCGGAAATTTTCTAATTATGAAGAATTCACAAGTTTTTCTCACAAAACGACAGGAAAGTGGTGAAATATGGGTTAGGGATGCAGGCGGAGTTTTTGTTGCTGCTGCAAACAAGAAAATCCAGGACCCCAACAAGCATTATTTTTTTTCAATCTCTAATTGCTAGTTAAGTCAATTTTTAAGAACACGTTAATATATGATTTGGTGTTTGTAATTTTCAACAATAATTTTCTTCGGTCTTACACATCATAAAAACTTGTTAAATAACTGTGCACGTTCGTCAATAACATGTTGCTCATGTATGTTTGGTGATGGTTTAAAGTTATACATGTATTTCTGTGTGTTATCCGTTTTATGAAGTTGCATTTTGTAAAGAACATGTTTGACCCTGTGAAAAAAATATATTATATTTCACGGCTATTCTGATAATAGCTTGAATTAAAGAGCTGAAAATTTACACCTTGAATCCAAGGAATTTAAACACATTTTATCCCACATACCTAAGCATTCATTTTCCCCCACCTTCTTCGTTCTCAGAAAATTGATTCGAATTTCTCAGATTCAATTTAAAACATCAGTATTGAATCACTGAACAAGTAAATAAAGGCAAAAAATCTGCTGCCGGAATATGTGCATACCCTGGTACTCGAATAAATATTCTCAAAAATTACGCTGGGGTGGAAAGCTACTAGTACTACATTTTATGTATAACAATAAGTATAAACTGTAATTTGTAGCTGTAAAATTTAAGAATCCATATCACATTAAACAATACAAACAGTCGATACTTTCAACGTAAAGATGTAGAGTCTAATTTTTTTAAAACATGAAATGATACAAATAGCAGGAGCTTGCAACCTGAAGGAATACAAACATAATTATATTCTTCTTCTTCTAGAAACACAGACATAGTTAACATAAAGTAACTAGTATGCAGATTCTTTCAACATAGAGAAATAGAGATGTACATTCTTTCAACATGGAGAAATACAGACATGAGACTCTTTCAACACGAAGAAATACAGGCATAAGACTCTTTCAACATAAAGAAATACAGACATAAGACTCTTTCAACATGAAGAAATACAGACATAAGACTCTTTCAACATGAAGAAATACAGGCATAAGACTCTTTCAACACGGATAAAACAGACATAAGACTCTTTCAACATGAAGAAATAAACAAGCATTTCTATTCAACATGAAGAAATAGACAGGTAGATATTTTCAATGTAAAGAAATACAAACACTTTCAAAGTAAACAAACAAACATAGAAATTTTCAACGTGAAGAAATACAAACATATTGATACGAGTTTTAAGACTCTTTCAACATGAAGGAATAGAAACATAGATGTAGGTTCTTCCCTTTAAGTTCAACATGAAGAAATACAAACTCATTTTTTTTAACATGAAAAAATAGACATGTATAGGCCTACATTCTTTTAACATAAAGAAATAGACAAGCAGACGTTTTCAACGTGAATAAATACAAGCATAGACTCTTTCAACAGAAAGAAACAGACCGGCAGATGTTTTTACTGTGGAAAAATACAAATGTAGATTCTTTCACCGTGAAAAAAAAACCCAACATAGATTCTTTTAACATGAAGAAATACAAACGTAGATCCTTTCAACATGAAGAAATACAAAGTAACAAACGCAGAATTTTTCAACATGAAGCAATACAAACGTAGATTCCTTCAACATGGAGAAATAGACATGTACATATATGCTTTTGAGATGAATTATTACAAGATTTAATTATTTCAACATGAAGAAAAGATTCCTTCAATGAAATACTTGTGTATTTTATATTAGGAAAACTTGAAACAAAATGGATCAATTTTTTTCTTTTAGTCATAGCCATTTTCAACCTGGTTAGCTTTATTTACTCAAGAGACTTGCACAGCCCACCTTACCAAAATATAAACAAAGCAAACCAAACAAATTTGAACTTTGCAGGCAACAGCCTCAAACCCGCTCAACGTGTTTTTATGTGCCACCCCCAGAACAACAAAAGTGCAGCTTATATCAGCAAAACAGCCCTATTTACTACCAAAATACAATACAACATGAAAGACCTGTGTGCTTTAAAACCAAAAGCTACAAACTTTCAGTGTACCGACCTGAATTTCTGTGTACATTTAGAGTGCCACAAAAAGAATAAGAAAAGAGGCTGTAGAGGTGGAAAAAGAAAACAAAAACAAATCAAGACAGTTTTCATACCAAGACTACCAAGAGCTAAAGAAAGGGGGATAAACCAGTCAAATCTGATCGATGTTTGTACAAATCCATTTCTGAAAATAATATATACTTTAATGCCCAATCCTGTTCAAATGATAAAGCAATAGACATTCATGACCTTATTTTGGAAGCTGAAGCAGATATGGTATTTTTGACTGAAACTTGGTTTAAACCAAACGGGGATGAAGCAAAAATAGCAGCAATGGTACCAACTGGTTACACCTTCATCTCTGCACCTAGAACAACTAGAGAAGGCGGTGGCATTGCGCTCTTTTATAAGACAGCCATAAAAATCGTCAAAGAAGACAAAACTAGACATAGTGATTCTTTTGAACAGTTGACAGTGAAAATTAAAACATCAAAATCGTATCTCACGTGTGTCTGTGTCTACAGACTGCATCCTAAAAAGAAACACGGAATAACATGGGACCAATTCTTTAATGATTTCCCTATGTTTCTTGAATCGTTAAACAAGGAGAAAGAACTGTTGATTACAGGGGATTTTAATCTGCATTTTGAAACTGACAATGCACCCTACGTTCAAAGATTGAAAACGGTCATAGAGGAACACAATCTCCACCAACTTGTTTATAAAGCCACCCATCGTAAAAACCATATGTTGGACTTATTATTGGTCAGAGAACTCCAACATGACATTCGTGATCTTTGCATATAGGATAAATGTATCTCAGATCATTTCGTTGTGTCTTTCCTACTGAAATTGAGTGTACCACCAGGTGAAACAGAAAGTTAAATCAAGACATTTAAAATCTATTGACATGGACATCTTTACATCAGATATCGACACATCTCTTAAGCAAATTGAATGCATGACATATATGGCCCTCAAAGACAGCATTAAAGACATTTTAGATAAGCATGCTGCGGAGAGAGAGATCAGCGTCAAACCACGCAAGCCAGCACCATGGATTACACCAGCAGTGAAAGCAGCAAAGCAGAAGCAGCGCCAGGCAGAGCGTCAATGGAGGAAGCTGGGGACCCAAGTACACAGAGACATCTACATCCACCACAGGAAGAACACAAAAAGTATTGTTGTTGCAGAAAAGAGACAATATTTAAATGAAAAAATGTTAAGCAGTGGCTCTAGCAAGGAACTTTTTAGTTTGTCCAATCAGTTACTTGGCAAGGAGAAAAAAGCCACTCTTCCAGATTCTGTACCATGTGATAAACTTTGTAAAAATTTGATGTCATTTTTTGTGGATAAGATTGATGCCATCAGATCAAACCTGTGCCTAGAAAATGGCAT
>BMAT01006097.1:391720-403399 GCA_019649035.1 Elysia marginata
TTTACAATTTTTCTTGTCCATGTTTTCTTGTATTTGATATATCTTGTTTTTTTTTTTTCCTTCAATTTCCAATTGTCTACGTTATCCATGTTTTTGAAAACTTGTATGAAAGAAACTGTGTAGCTTTTATTTTGTCAAGCGCTTTGAGACTTTAAATTATTGTAAAAAGCGCTATATAAATTTAGATATTATTATTATTATTTGTAGTACAAAAGTAGTTTCTTACGGCCTGAAGAAATATCAAACATATATTATCAAAGAGATCATAACCATACATTCTTTCAACATGAAGAAGTACAAGCTATGTGTCTAGTACTGTGACCAAGACAATTGCACACACAGGGTGTTTAAATTCTAATAACATAACAGGGAGTAATTATTGAGGTGGATTCATATATGCACACACAATAAAATTCGTCTTGCTAAGCGAAAAAAAAAACCCACACATAATGTAAATCTTCATGTAACATGAAGAAATACACACTCTGTGTAAATCTTCATGTGCATAAAGAAATGCACTCTTTGCAAATCTTCATGTGCATGAAGAAATACACGCTTCCTTAACGAAATGAAGGCATTAGGTCTCGATTTAAATTCAATATTTTAACAGCCAAGTTATATCTTTCAAATTACATTGATAAATTTGCCACAATTGAGACTTTCAGATTTAAATGCAGCATAGAAAATACTTTAGGAAAATATTATGACAAATTCAAAGTTTGAGTTGCTCGGAAATAATACCATTAAATTTAGAAACACAAAAATCCCTGAATATTCAATAAACTAAGAAATGTATCGCCCAAGTCATCTAAATATAAATATAGTGCAGTAGTAATTTATAACGTATTTACCTTTGATTCTCCAAGGCTTATTTGGAATCACGGCAAAATTCGACATGGAAATAAAGGCACAAAAAATCCATAATGGTATACTAATGGTATCTCCTAAAGGTCCATAAGAACTAATTTTACGACTGACACTCTTAGCAGAAGAAAGCATTGACTTAAAATGCTATTTCTAACACAGCAAAAACATGCAAACCGAATTTATGTTAAATTAAAACTCATAGAACAGAGGTAATACAAAGGTAACAAGAAGTCAGTCATTCTATTAGGAAAACATAACAGTCAAGTCCAGTTGACGGTCAATATATTCAGTCTTACAAAGCACCTACTAATAACATAGAGACTTAAACTCACACACAATCACACATGTGGGCCCACATTCACTATCTATGCATACAAGACAACTAAACTGAGAAAGAGAGGGAGAGGAAGGGAGAGAGAGAAGAATAGCAGAAAGACAAAAAGAGAGACCGACATACAGATAGAGCGAGCTGCCATATAGGCAGCCACAAAGACCATGTCCTTATTTTTATCAAAATTTTTAGACCTTTTTTCACAATATTACATTGAAATTATTATGTAATGTATGAATGTAAAGCACATTGAGCAACATAGTAATGGTTTTGCGCTTTATAAATGTTATGTATTATTATTATTACAGTTTAACCTTTTTTATCATTTTATTTCCCTCTTGGTGCAGCCTGAGTACACAATGCAGTGTCTGATAAGGGAGGACAAGAGTCAGAAGTTGTACCAGCACCTGTGTAAACACCAGGTGGTCACTGCGCTGCCTCTAGAGGCCTGGTTCCATCAGTGTTTCGCCTCGGTTCTGCCTGAGACCTCAGTAGAAAGGTGTGTGTATCACCGTATGTGTTTAAGCTCTTGCATATCTTTTATTTTTCTTTCCTTTTTTTATTTTGTGAAATTTAAAAGGTGGATTAGGAGCTGTTTTAACTCTGGCTTTGTAGTTTGTTTATAATTCTTTATTGTATATATACTGTAGTAGTAGGTCAAATTAGAAGTTTTGGATTTTTAGTTTATGTTGGGAACCAAGAGAATTCATTGAGATGTTTCAAAAGAAAAAAATATGCTTTTACATACATGGTTCTCAAACATGAGAACTGTCTAGAGAATTCACAGACTTTTTTAAGTATATCTATTAAATTTTTGTAGTGTGTTGTGCATGACTATTACATGTTAGAATAATAATATCAGGTCTGTTAATATGAGGGGTTATGTAGGGGTATAGACTTTTAATTTTTGTTAGTTTGTGAATTTATGAAGTATTATTTGGATTCCACTAGACCTCCTTACTTGAGTTTTAAATTTTTCTGAATGTTATTACAATAATAACTGATCAATTTCGTAGATTTGTACTCTTTATAATTTGGTGTGTCAGGATTTATGAAGTAAGAATTTGACGATTTAAATTACAATAAGTTAAGAATATTGATTTTGTTTGAAGATATTCTTATCACAGCATGCAAAGCTAAGAATAAAACTTGAAAATTAAACAAGCTAAATTGAAGTTAAAGAAAAAAGAAAGTGAAATTACAGTTGTTGTTTTTTTTGTCTAATTGAATAAACTAAATATTATTAATACAATACATCAATATAAGATAAAGTAAGAAGATATAAATGGCAATCCCAAAAAAGTACAGATTCAGATCCTAATCATCAAAAATAGTTTTGCTTTGAATCATAATGAGTTGTCTTCCTTTTATCATGGAGGTTATTGTCATCTCCAGCAATGTTATCACTAATTTTTGAGAAAGTTACTTACTTACTAAATTCAAATTTGCTAATATAAATTATACATGGATATTAAGCAACTTTGCGCTGTAGTTAATCCATGAGTTTCAATAGTCTTGAACAGTAGCCACATACACACACACACACATGTCATTCCTCTCCCAGGGCCAATATTATTATGGAAGCAAGCCTCATTTTTGTCTTGGTTCTTTGTTTTAAGTTTTCAATTCTTTGTTAGAGGTGAACTTACAGATTACTATTTGATGGAAAAATTGCTGCCCCACATGGATGCAATCCAGCCGTTTAATTTTAAATTATAAATTTATGTGAGCTTTATATCTGATTTGTGCTTTATATCATTGAACCTGGACAGAAATAAAAGGTTTGAAAGGAAAATGCCTTTATTTTCAGTTGCCTATATTAAATAGTTTATTTTAAACTTTAGACGTTAAGAGATGAAAGACATTGAAAGTTATAGAATTTGATGCTTAAGTAATTCAATTTACTTTTATAGTTTAGACATTTGAAGGTAGATCAAAGCATTTAATTTCACAGAAGTTCAGATTACTATTGCGATTAAGACTGTATTTTTAATTATATAAGAGCTTTATCTTTTTGAACTATTGCATTTTTATAAGCTATTAATCAAGCTAGATATACTTTCAACGTTTTAAAATTTATACATGTACTTGTTTTTTCTTGGCTGTGCCAATGGTCTGCTCTCAGCAGTCTTAGGTAGAAAAGGCTAGTCTTGCTAGAAATATGTAGCTATAAATTAATGTTGAGCATGATCTAGCCTGGCTATGTGAAAAAACATGCTAAGGCCTTATGCTGACCAAGTTATTATCAAATCAACAAACATTACGCCCCAAATTAATGAAACTCCTTTTATAATCTTTCACTGCCTACTTCACCATATCATTGCGTATCATAGTACATTGTATATAAAGAAATGATTCTGTGGACTGAAGACACAAGTATGTGGGATCTTGGAAGGTACCTTTGCTCAGTTAATAGATGCTTTGGTCAGGTGGAATAGAAGAAAATTTTGCTATAGGCCTCATTATGAACTTTGATCGAAGTGAATGAAATTTCCGTAACTTGTAGATATGACTTCGAATCTAACACAGGCAAGGGGAATAAAGAAGCCTCACACTTAAAAATTGTGAGTATTTTGAATTGTCAGACTTCAATTTTTGAGGTTTCCATTGTTTTATCAACAGCTAGCATTTAAACAAAGGTTTACAAAGAAGCTCTACTCCCATTTCCATAAAAACAATTTTCAAAAAAATGAGTTAAACAATAAGCATTCTTAAGTGTATATTGGCAGAGATTTTGTGCATTATATTAGTTGTTTGTAATGGTCATACATTGAAAGTCATTCAGATTCACAGTCCCGCTTGAATACTTCAGCTTGTACAGGCACAAAATTTAACTCTGAATTATCAATAAAAAAATTGAATTATTAGTATGAAAATGTGGAATCTGTAATCCTATTATGGTTTGAATTAACCATATTAAAAATTTAAATTATGTGGATTTGACTGGAATAACATTAATTGTATGTAATTCTTTTGCTTGCCTACAGAATCTGGGACCGCATGATATGCAGTTTGGGCCACATCCTCATCTTTGTCGCTGTTGCCATATTTCTGGTTCTGCGGAGACCATTGATGACCATGCAGTCCTCCAAGGAAATTGTCAATTTTCTAAAACAGGTAATGCTTGTTGACTTCTATTTTTTATTCATTTAAATTTGGCTTGTTTTTATAGCTTTTGTAACTTTGTTTACGTTACTGATTCTGATTTTTCATTGTTGTATGTTTGTGAATTTATCACCAAGAAACAACAAAAAAGGGAAAAAATAAAGTCTAAAAAAAAAAATAACTATAAAGTCAGACTTGAAGATGAGGAAGCAGTATTTGTGACCTCATACAGTCATAGCCAAGTGCTAGACTAAGAGGTCTAGAGATCAAGCCTTAGTGTAACAGGATGGTCTTAAGTCCTTGAAAAAGGCTGTTTATACTTATGTGCTTGCCTCACTCAAACCTTAAAATGAGTACACAGCTGTGGGCAGTGGAAGATTTTGTTAGAATGATACGCTTTATCTGCTCCTCATCTGTGAGTTCAGTTGGTGATGGTCTGTTGTTCGGTCGGTGATTGTCTGTTTGCGAACAATGTAGATCATCTAGAGCATCTTAGTGGATGAAGCACTGAATTAAAATGCTCTTTTCATGTCTTTTACTTTATATGTCTTGCTCAGGATAAATGATTCAGATATTGCATATTTTATATTCCAAGCCATTGTTGTTTTATTTTAAGAAATGCATTTTTCTGAGTTTCCAAGCGTAAAAATGTCATGAAATTATCAAAAATACAACTTTTGTTGATTAAAAAAAAAGAAAAAATTTTGAAAATTGACTCTTAAAAAGCATTTTCTCAAACAAGAATTTCCAATTTCAGACTCATTTACCCTGGCTAAGACACATTTTTTTTCTTAATTTTTATTTTCTGGGAGCACAAGTGTAGCTAGAAAACATCATCTGTATCTCCAGATTCCAGAAGACTGTGGAGACAGGATTGTGAATGAGGCTCTCACTCTCTTTCAAGAGTCTGGCCGTACGTGGCAAGTGAAAGAAGACTCGCCCATATCTTTTGCTGGAGACAGTGGAAGACATTCTGTGAAAGCTCTGACAGAAAGTGGACGTCATGGCCGCTCACATAAAACTGTTATATCTTGAAGACCATCCATGTAATAGAGATTATGTTTCGCACACAAGTGTTGATATCATTGAGCTGTGTGTCGATCCATGAAAGTAAACAGGTGGGGCAGATTAATCAGGGGAGAAAAAGGAATGGACTCAAACCTTTCAGTTTCTTTTGTAATTTGTTATTAGTTGATGCTTAATTTTCTAAACCAAACAAACCAAATATTTGAAGGCTGACCAAGAAACGTTAGTTCACTTTCCATCAAGAAAGGCAGATCAACTGCTATCCTCCTGCATTGTAACTGCCAAGCTATGAGTCAAACTTTCAGGAAATTTATGTAGAACTCAGGATTTATGATTCTTTAACTTTGATGTTCGCTAAATTGTTTGAGTGGGCTTATCATATATATTCTTTGTATATGTGAGTGGGATATGTTAGTTTAGAAAAGGGAGGGGGGTGGGTAGCAGATGCTATTGAGTAAAAAGCCATTGCCTTAGGCTTAAAGTTGTTGACAAAATCTATTTCTAGTCAGATTAGGGGAGATTTTTTACATGAACTGAACCATATACTGAAAGTTGATGCAATATGTGGTTGTTAAAGTTCATACTGTAATATTATCGGTTCTGTCACTGCACTTTTAAAATGTAAACACAGTGGAATCCCCGATTGAACCAAATCATTCATAGTGGAATCCGGTTAAAATCAATACCTGTAAGAGCTAGATAATTTCAATGAGCGCAGTTTAACCACTAGAAAGGTACTTGGCGAAATGATGATGGCTAACAAAGGGATGGAATGTGTTGGTATGTGCGCAGAAACACTGTGTGCGTGGAAAATTAAAATTTGTTGGACTGGTGTGCCAAAGCGGGGAGGAGTGGGAGAATCAACAGTGAACTGCCCCAATCAGCACTAGTCACTGTCTTCTGTCCAGCCGCACTAGCCCTCTTCCCTCTGCTCTCTCCCCCACATACCTCGCCAGAGGTCCCAGGCAGGCGAGAATGGATGCAGTCTTGAATTATGAATGGAAGCAAAGATTGCACACCCACCCACCTCGGCTTTTCTCTTTGTCTCTCCCATTCCCAATACCCATCTGGAATCTCTCTACATCTATTTCCGTCTGACTTCAAGCGGAAATATGTTGAAGGCAGTTGACTTAAAGCAAAATGAAATACTTAAAGAAGAAGAAGGAAAACGGGACCGTTGACTTCAAGTGAATTGACTTCTCGTGGATTCCATTGTTTTATGTCTTTAAGTCTTTTCCTGGTTTAATCAGAATGATTTTTTTGCTCCCTAGAATTTTTATTTTGCCACTTCTACTGAGTACTGCATGTATGAAGAATGGACATTTTTTAAAACAATGAAATACAATACTCTTATGTGAACTATGTTGAAATACAACTTGTAAAGTTATAATAAAGAAAAGTCATCTAACATATTTTGTGTGAACATTCTTAATTTGACATAGTTTTGTGGTTTGGCTTCATTGGTCTTCCTTTCTTTTGATATTCCATTGAACCTGCCCAAAACGATAATTGAAAGTCAATAATGATCACGATGGACAGGTGGTTGCCTTGGGGAATAAGCTTGTACACAAACCCAAAAAGATTATCACCCCAAATATTAGAATAACCTAACAATTACACGTAGTAGGCCAGAATGTAATAAATTTTGAGCTCAATAAAATACTTATAGGCTTTAAATCCAGTGGCGAATATAATCCTGGTAATTTGATGACCATAAAATCAGGACAATGCCGGCTGTTAAATATGCTAAATTTAAAATCCCACCATGTCAAAATTCCGTGCTGGTTAAAAAAATAAATTGAGAGATCAATAGCTCTTGACATTTATTTAAATTGAAGTGTTGATAACTTCAGATGTGATTTTTTGTTAAGGTAGATTTACATTATACCACAGATATTATGTTACAGTGTGGCAGAGTGGTTAGGGCGTCGAACTTGAGATCTGGAGGTAGCGGGTTTGATTCCCGACCATGTCATGTTGCAATTGCCTTGGGAAAGCAATTTACCCTAACTTTCCCTAGTCCACCCACTTGTAAAATGGGTATCTGGCCAAAAGTAGCGCTTGAAATTTGTGGAATGTTAGTATTTGAGACCTAACAGGCTGCTGTACTTTAATGCTCTGAAATATGAGTTGAATTTGCTTTGGTGTATATAGGCCTGCTTAGGAAAATATGTTAAGTCATGGGACTGCCTCCAGCGGTGGAGGACTCTAAAACATATTTGTTTATTTACTTGTACATAAATAAGAATTTTAAGCTTTTAGACTTATAATTACTGAAAAATGTCCCTATATAAATTTGTACCCTTTAGAAAACATAATTATGCATGGACGATTAGGTTTACATTTTTTTAATTGAAATGGAAAAAAATATTTATTAAATTTGGAACGACCAACCATTATAATTACAATTATAATTTTTCTATTTAAAATTTTTTTTTTTTTTTATTATTATATCTCTCGCATCCAGGGTGAATGAATCGGAAGTTGGAACTTCCTTTTTCTGAGAAAAATCCGTTAAAAAGTTTATTTTTTCTTATCCCTCTTTTTCTCTAGGAAAAAATTTTTAATATCTTCCCTTGAAACATTGATAATTTTATCAAATATTTTCGCTTTGGTGTTTAGAAAAATGTCTTTTTCAAATCAGCAAAACTTTGAGATGTGAAAATTGTGACATCCAACTCGTTTGCCCTTGAGGCAAGACATATTATATTTGGCTGGTCTATAATTTGATTTCAAAAAGAAAATGTTAGTGAGATTATTCTTCTACGTTCTAGTCTTAAATAGAAAAATAAATTTCAGATTGAGCATGAACGTCAAACAGCTAGGAATCAGTAGCCAGGAAGATGATGGTACTTGAAATTAAATTGTTTTAATAAATTAAATACTAGAATAAATATTGCAGAAAAAGTATAATTGTAAGTTATAAATCAAAGATAGGTACAGAAATTTAATACATTGGAGTAGATAACATTTAAATTTTGAGATCACAGTATTGTGTTACTTCATCATCATCATAGCCTTTTTCACCCAGTATCTGGGTATAGGTTGTAAACAACAGACTTCCACTCCCTTCTATCCTGGGCTACTTCTTTCTAAGAAAGTCCACCTCTTTTCAGATCTTCCCCAAAGAGTCTCAGCCATGTTGTTCATGGCCTACCTCTTGTCCTTCGTCCCTGAGGGTTCCATTGTAGCTCGTGCCTTGCTGTGCTGCTTGCTGGTTTTGGATTCCTCATGGTGTGTCCTATTGATCTTCATTCATACCTTCTCTTGTGCAACAGCTCTCTGTCCTGTTCTTTTCCATAGAATTTCATTACTTATCCTCTCTGACTATGCAACTTTAAATGTTTTCCTCATACAGGTGTTTATGGAAATCTATAGGCTTTTGATACGTGTATTAGTGAGGCTTTAACTTTCACATCTGTATACATGTAGTTGTGCATTATTGATTTCATATTAGATTGATATAATCTTTATTTCGCAGAGGAAAATCCCAAATGTTAGGGCAAGGTTACGCTCAAAACAACCTGGGTTAGACTACCACGTCAGGAAAAACAAATCTAAATAAATAACGCCTAACGAACTTAACTACAGAGTTGGCAGTCTAGAGCAAAAGTTTATATTATCAAAATTCAAATAATCAATAAAAGGTAACAAAAGGTGAATTGAGGTAATCACATAAACGGCGGATATAGTATCAAGGAAAGACAGAGAGGCAGAGTAGAGTTAAAATAAGATTATAGAGCAAACAACTGCAACAGCAACTCTCAAATTACTACCAAAAAATGCTAACCCAAGTTGCAAAAACCTGATCACCCCAAATAATATAATAACCTAACAATTACACTGAGGTGGCCAGAATGTAATAAAATTCGAGATCGATAAAATACTTATAGGCTTTAAATCCGACGGCAAATATCCAGTGTAGAAAGTCTGACAATCGTACAATCCAACGGTGGGAAGCTGGACGCTCCCAGAGCCTTACTACTACTAGTTAGCAGACGAGAAACGTTGGAAAGCAGGACTTCCGTGACCAGTAAATGACTGGTAGAGTGGTGGCCTCAGAGGCCGGCTAGTGACCACAGGACGGTCAAACCGATGCGGGTAACTGCAGGTGTTACCGCGTGCGGCCCGAGGAGACCGGTACGTAGCCCACGTTCCCTCAAGCAGGTATCGCCAGGAAGCCGGAAAGATCCAGACCCTTAGCAACCAGGTAGCCCCAAGAGGACGTCAGGATGCCAGGAAGGACACCTGACCAGAACAGCAAAGGTGGGCTGAAGCGACATCAACAGCAAAGGTGAACCGTAGCGATATCAACAGCAAGGGTGGAATTAAGCGACGTCAACAGTTGAGCAGAAAAACTGGCTCAGTAGTCGGCGATTTTAGAATTTAAGACTGCTGACTATTATTATAACTGAAAGATTTTAAAGGTATAAAATAAGCAGTGGATAGACGTAGACTTTCTAGTGGAAATGCCCGAAATGTCTGTCTTTGGTATGATTCGAACTTTCGACTCATAGATGCTTCGGCACCCACCGCCTTGCCACTTAGAGAAACATAGCTTATACCATGTCGCCACTACGCTCCTTATTATGCTGACTATTAATACACGTACATGTAGTATTATGCAGCACACACAGGACATTTTCTCTATACGAAGTTAAGACGTACAATAATCCATAATTCACAAGTACAACACTAGCCAGAGGTAGGCATGTGAGTAGGCACTATTTAGACTTAGAGGTAGACTATAGTATGAGTAAGTTGCGACAATCTCGGGGGCAGTTACAAATCACTCTCATGAACTATTATAAATACTACTTCACAAACTATGGCCAAACTACGCTATGGCCCTAAGAGAGTTTTATGCAATATTTACTTTAAAAAAAAACATAAATGCACAAGTCCTCAGGGACTACGCCACCAGATCCTGACTTGTAAGAATATTCAAAATACCCAACTCCTTAGACTTGGACTTGGAGAGTTCCTAACCCCGAGACTGTCGCATAGAAAACTACCAATTTACAAAAACCCACGGACGTACGCGATGTTAACTAAACTCAGCAAGAGAAAGATGCAGTTCACTACACATTAAACGTGCAATGGCTACTCAGCACTCAGATAAGCCCTATTCCTGTGGTATTAGAAAGTAGTATGAGAGAAGGGAAAGAAAAGGGGAAAAAAGCACGATAATACTAAAAATTAGATTACATTTCCCATTCATGTAATTGCTTTGCATAACATCCACATAAAAAAGACACCCAGATATCAAGCGCCTAACTTGAACAATCTTTTTCAGATCTACCAAAATCCATGAGCTTGAGGGTACTCAATACCCAGTCTGTTAGAGGGAAATTTTTACTCATGGGTGATTTGATTCAAGAAATGAGCCCTGAATTAGTCTTCTTTACTGAGACTTGGTTATGTGATCATAAAGGATATGAGAATACATATTTTCAATAACTTAAAACCCTTTCACTATGGGGCAGAGACCTTTCTAAGACTAACAGGAAGTGGAGGTGGCATGTGTGTGACTTATAAAGAGAGTTCAAACATTATCATAGAGTATAATAGAATCTCAGGTTACTCTACATTAGCGTGTGTTGAGACCAAGGTTCAAGTAAAAGACCCATGTTTGACATTTCTGTGTAACAAATTAAAATTGTCAGGTTTCTACAGCCTATACAATTTTAGGAGCTATATAAGATATTTATATCCAAGCTTAAAACACGCCTATTTTGTAAGGAGACCTCAACATTTATTAAGACGAGGTAGAACGGTCCGATGTAAACAATGCATGAAGATATTAAAGACCAGAATGCTGTACATGTACCAACTTGTTGATAAACCAACACAAAAATTTAATTATATCTTGGACTGGGTGTATTTTGACTCCATGCTGTCTAACAATGCTCAATTTGGAAATATCTGTAAACAAAATTTTTAATGTATTGTGAACTTTCTAAGATTGGAAAAATGTCATCTTTTCTAGGTAAAACATCCTTGGTGTGTCAGACATTGTATCAGCCTTTATCTTTTCAAGGTTTGATTATTGTAATTCTTTACTACATGTATCTAATTTGCCCTCAAATCTATTAAGAGACTTCAGAATAATGCTGCTAGAATGATCCTAAAAAAGAACAAAAGGGAGCATGTAACACCGCTCCTTGTGCATCTACATTGGCTTCCTGTAGATGCTAGGTTTAAATTTAAATTAGCTGTATTTGTCAAAAAGTTCTCCAAAACAAAGCACCATTGTATATGTCTATGATTAGCTTTTACAAACCATCTCGCACATTGCCCACTAGCAGTAAAGATTCGGTAGTTGTACCTACAGTGAAAACTAAGACCTA
>BMAT01006099.1:63369-79487 GCA_019649035.1 Elysia marginata
CCCCCCCCCCCCCCCTTTGTACATGCAAAAACAAAATGATTCATGGTGCAAAGACACCTCTGGATTGGTTTTGAGATAGCAACTTTTGCAGTGAGAGTTTATAATAACTAATAGAACTTTTATGTTTTGGAGAAGTAAAATTTCAAGAGAACAACAGAAAAACCTTCTCTGGGCCTAAGTACAAGGTTCATATTACTGAACTTCATCAACTTCAAGTTGAGATCAAATCTAACAAAAGCTTACGTTAAAACTTGATGTCTAGAGATTTTTTAATTATCAGGCTTTGATACTGGAGGTTATGTAATATATAATAAAAAATTTCACCATTTTTTGTGACTTCTTCAATAATAAATCACTATACAGGCTCTTTAAATATCCCAATCAAAACAAAACAAAACAAAAAAGTTAAGATAAAATGAATACGAACCGCAGTCTCATCTTCTTTGTAAATTTTGATGGTTTTGTCTGTTTCCCCAGTGATAAGACGAGAGCCACTGTGATCAAACTGTAAGGTAAAGATGCCAGCTTCAGAGTGGATGGAGCCTGGCTGTACTGCTGCCTGGATTCTCTGAAAGTTGTAACCTGTCCTCCAGTCCCAGAAATACATGCTCCCATTATCAGCTAAAGAGGGAAAAAAAAGAACATTTTTCACATGAGATGAGTGCTCAGCCACACAATTTTCAAATTGATATAAAATAAATTGTTGTGGTTTAAACAAAAATTTGTTCAACCTTCACAACTGTAAATAATAGCCTAAACCTAATGGAAGATTTTTTTTTAAATTTCCAGTTTTACAAAAAGCTAGAGAATGTCTGACTCTGCTGATTACAAATTACTTCAAAACATTGATCTAAAGCCTCTAAAGTTAAATACTCATATGCTACATTGCAATTGTTTTAAAAGAGTATTGAATAAACCAAAGTAATGATTAAAACTAAAATGGCTTTGGTAAACATCACTAATTTTTTTTCTTTTTGTTAACTTGGTTTAACCAAAATTTTTAAAAATCTAAATGGCTTTTGCAATCCCTTGAATTTTGGTTTGAAGGGATAACAAAGCTCTTATAAAACTGACAAGAAGAACCTGAGGGTTTTTAAAAAAAAACAAAACATTACAATAACTGAATAAGTTGTCTCTCATTTCAAATAATTATTGTAAAACATGCATTTTCAAAGTGTATGTGTAATTTTAAACTTTGAGAAGCCCATATACCAATTTTTGTCAAAATCTGATTTTCAACATGATACAGTTGAGTCTAAACACTTCAAATACTTGTGCTATTGTAACTTATTACTGATCTTATTCCTGTAATATATACTGTAAATTCAAAATTCAGATAATTTTAAAACCAAGACACAATTATAGACATCTGTTTTACTTTATTTTTAAAGCAAAATCATCAGAGCAACACATGGCCTTCTGTGGATATCTCCCCCCTAAACTGAGAAAGCCAACTTTCAAGCTTTCTTTAGAGCATCAGTAGAAAAAGTGCGTTTTTGCTAAACAAGGTCAATCAATTTTGACGCTAGCATCATAAATAAAATGCTGTTTGTTGTGAACTATGCTTCTCACTTGTGACTATTAGCTAGAAAGCAATTTGATATGAAAAAGTATGATATGCATTTATGCTGAGAGCCAGTAGTAGCATGTTTACCAGTATCTCTATTCAATTATGGATATAAATCAAATAACAAGAAATCTTCTGCCCTGACCGCTTTCAGTTACAAAAAAAGACATTAATGTAAGCAACTTTAAGGACTTTGCACAAACAGCTTTCAGAATTAAACCATATTATCAAACAGCAAATATCATTTTGCCTATCTATTCAATTCCTAAAGATTTGAAAAACTCTCTCATTGTCATACTTATTACAAATCAGAATTTAAATAAAATAATTTGACATTATTGCTTTCAATCATTCACATAAAATGAATTGGAATACTTTTTCTATGATTCTGCACTTGTTAAATACACCCATTTACCTGCAGACACTAGAACTCCATCCGAGTTGCAAGCAAGGCTATTAATGATGGAATTGTGCCCAGAGAGGTTTTGCATGAAGTTGCCATCTGGAAACTTCCACTGCTTAATGTTGTCTGGAGAACCTGAGGCAAAAGAGTACCTCGAAAAAGAGAAGAATAAATATATATATATATATTTCCTTCACGGCCACACATCAGTGCATAAATTAAATGTAGTATACCGAATTTATTTTTATTGTTTCTTAGTTGTCAGAGGTGTGCAAAGTATGCCACTGATTCATAGAAAAACCGCAGGCCTAGGACTAAAAATGCTGACGCTTGTCTTAGTTTTTTTTACTAAACTAGTCTCTATTTTTCCTCTTTATCAGGAAGTCTGATGCCTTAATAAAAAACCATGATAGTTTGAAGGAACTTTTGAAAAATTAAAAAAAAAAATGTATTTTTCAAGACCTCAGCCCATTGGAATGTGACATTTACAACCTGCCAACAAATCAGGATTGCAGATAATGAGAATCTGTGGCTTTCATAGTAATATTGGGTGTGTTCAATGTCAGCCAACAGTCAACAAAGTGATTATATTTTTTTTTGCAAACTTAACATGCAAATTAAAATGCATGGCTTGCTTGCACACTGTTACAAGGGTCATAGTTTTTTAAAATTTATTTGAGGTTAAACATAATTAAAAAAAAAACGCAAATACTTCACCACTAGGTACATCAGAATAAATTCAAGTATCCATTGGATTTACTGCTGAAGGATATAAATATAATGACACAATAAATTGACTAACCACACAACTTGAATATAATAAGACAGCATATTTACAAAACGAAATAAGATCCAAACATTATACCTCTAAGCTTCATCAGTAACAATTGTAAATATGAGATTGTGAGACTTCTGCATTTACAGAATCCTATCAATAGTGCTGGTCCTGAAACATATTATTCGATTTGTAAAAAAAGAAAAGACTTCATCTCTTAAGCCTTTGAAACAAAAAAAAATTAAAAACTTACTGAACAGGGTGTATTGCTACAGCCCTTACACTCTTCTTATGGTTTGTCAGAGTGACTCTTGTTCTTCCCATGGCGAGGTCCCATAGTCTTACAGTGCAGTCATGGCTACCAGAAATCACCTGAGCATTTCGATAGTTTTACATAATTAATATTTAACTTACATGTCTTACGATGCTATGAGACAGTAGATCTGCCAGAGATAATCTAAAAGCAGTATCTCTCATATTTATGTTTTGCAATCAGTCAAAATGAGTCTAAGTCAAAATTAGGAAGTAGTAAGATGTTGCTATGACAAAAAAGCTTATTTTCTGTATGCTGAAATATAATGAACAGAAAAACTCTATCATACTTTGGTATATAGTTATACTTATAGCAGTTTGAAATCGGCAGGGTTAGGACTTGCAAAATTTCAGAATGGGGAGGAAAATGCTTTAAATTTGGACAACCATGAAGCTGTAGAGTCCTTTGCAACTGTTCCAATTGAAATTAAACACATAAAACATGTAATTTCAACATGAAAACTGTTCAGAAATGGTTGTAGCATCAATACCTAAAATTAAAAAAAAATTTGACTTCTGACCACCTACAAAACTTAAAAAGCCAATATCTCAAATTTAGGCCTTGTGACTTATGACTTATTTTAATAGAATGTAAGACATATGGTTTTTACTGCACTTTGATTGTCCCGGGCAGAGATATTGGGTTAATAAACTGATTATTCACCAAAGGTGTGACTTCAGAAATTTAAGAAAGGATGAAATTTTGTACATAAGTTAAAACAATGAAAAAATTTAGTATACAGCATAGCACAAGAATAGCTAGACTTGAATACATAATTTACTCTATTCTACCACAACAAACATATACTTAATATATTTTAATAAACTGAAGGGAGGAAAACATTTTTAGACTCTGACAAAGCAATGAAGCATTTAACATATGAAAATAAATTAGCTTCAGATTTTAAGCATAGATCAGGGATGTAAGCAGTTTACACACAAAAAGCAGGAAAATTCTCAAGGCCCTTATAAATACATATGCCTTGCCTGGAATTTGGTGGAAAACTTAACAACTGCCATTTAAAAACCTTCTATACACCCACAGACAAAAAAAATTGAGCTCAAAACAGAGCTAAAAAGACAAACTTTCTTACAGCTCTTTCTCTACATCTTTGATAGGTATGTTTGTTATACCAGGTAGTTTTATGATCTAATCATACTAAAGATATCTTTCTGAATTTAAAATTGATAACTCATCTTTAGCCAGAAAAACATGACTCTAAAAAAGGAAACTGAAATTTTTAAAAAAGTTTTCTTACTAGACTTTCCTGCTTTTTTAGCTTAAAAAAAAATGAGAAAAATCGGAATTTTGACAAAAATCAGAAAAATTGTATCCCAGATAAATCCATCAACAAACATATCAGTTAAAATATATATTTAGATGAAATTTAAATACTTTAATCATTAGATGCATCAAAGAAATGACACACATATTTGGGTTTCAATTCAATTTTAACAGCCAGGTCCACTACTCTAAATTTTCTTAGAAAAGGAATGAAAATCATTCCAGATATCCATTACCTGTGGCTCTGGAGCCTGACATTTCACATCGGCCACAGTGTTTGTGTGACCTGTCATTGTATGAACACAGGCTTTGGTGCGTATATCCCACACCTAGAGTTTTGAAAAGTAAGAATAACTTAGAAAAATCATCTTATTTATGAATAAAAAAAGAGGATTATTATTTATGCTACTTATGTTCCCTATTTAATTTTGCAAAGCACAAACACAAAAACAAGTTAGATTATAATGTAGCAGACGAAAAATAACAACACCCCCCAAAAAAAAATAAAACAAAAAAAAAACTTGATACCATTGAGCGCTCCTTGAAATTGAGTAATAAAGGAATAAGCTTATGTCTTTAAAAAATTGACAGTTCTATCTATTCTGTGAGAGAAAACATAAATGGTTCTGACAAAAGCAACTGACCCTTTCCTTCAATTTGTTATTGACATTATTAAAAAGAACACGTCAAAACTGAATAAATCTAATTGTAATTATAATATACATATATGATTGAGACAGCAGTCTGCATGACAAATATTGATACTTTTCGACAAATTTGTACTTTTCAATTAACCAAATTCATACCCTGACAGTGCCGTCTCTGCCACATGTTGTTAGGATATCAATAGTTGGATGTAAAGCCAAGGCATAACAAGCACTCAAGTGACCATGGTAGTGACGAATGGTCTGTGTAAAAGATAAAACTTTTGAAAGCCAAAGATATAACTAAGATGACAATTATCCTGAGCCAGTTCAACCTTGTCTCTTAGTTTTTAAAACATAAATATATTTACAGAATATGATAGCATGAACATTTATGCCAAAGTATATGGGTGGACCAGGGGTAAAAGCTGACAGATCTGAAAAATCCTGCAACAACCGCCTTCTTAAGATAGAAATCCTGCATACTTCAATAATCATAGTCAGAACTGTCACGTGCAATATTAAAAACTAAACACACAATTGACTGTACTGTATCAATAAAGATACTGTAAAGATAAAAGTCTATGAGAACATTATATAGACAAAGGAAATGAATAAATGCCACATTAGCAATTTAAAGATGTTTATTGGCCTACATGTGGGTGAAGAAGATAACAGCAGAATGCCTACAATCCACTCAAAAGACGAAAACGTTTTTATATATACACCCATCAGAGAAAAAGAAAGAAAAAAGTCCTACCATAGTCCATTGTATGATTTTTGTAAACAAATTGTGTTTAGTGTTTTTAGCTCAAAAGCACATTGGGGTGTCTGCTGTCTTTTTTTTGCTTAAAGACAAGGTGGGATTGAGAAGCAGAGAGCTAGAGATCTTATGCTTTTTTGAAGGTGTGCCTTAAGGCCTATTTTTCAGGTGGAGCTTCATTTTGTTACCTTGGCTGAAGTCTGTTGGACTTAGGTGAATGTAATGTAGTTTGCATAAGAATTGGAGACACATTTTATCATTCCAGTGAGGGACTCCATGCTTTTTGAGAGAGAGAGAGAGAAAGAGAGAGAGAGAGGCGGGGAGAGAAAGAGAGCAGTTAGAAAATGAAAGAAAAGGATTGGGACTATGTAAAAGCCTACCCAAATAGGCGTAGAGTAGACAACAAGTTAGCCCAAGAGAAAAAGGAACATAAAAAAAGAGTTGTGTGTTTTTACTACAGAGAGTGAGAGAACGAGAGAGAGAGAGAGAGAGAGAGAGAGAGAGACGTATGTGAATACTTATAAAGGGGGCAGCAGAGAGACAGGGAAAGGAAAGGCTAGTGGTACCTTGAGGCTGGAAAGTTTGGTGGTTTAAGTTTCATTTTCGATTTCCTGAGACATTTGACTAAAAAAATGATTCATGAAGCCAACGTCTTGTACAGTTATTGTTGATCTACTATGAAGTGACGTCTCTCTAGAAAAAGACTCAACCGATTTTTTTCTTTAAGTATTGCCCACTTGCGTGAACCTATTTTTTTGCTTGTGTTTGCGTACGTAAAAGGGGCCAGTGTGACGGCTTATAAACTTTGTGATAATTAGGATAGATCTAGGCTCGGGATATTTTAGACAGCTTAGCAACATCCCGATTTATAAAAGCAGAGCTGACTGCAACTGCAAGTGCAACTCATATCTACTGATCTAGATCACCAAGTTAACATATTTTTTTTTATATGAAGCGAAGCCTGAACCCCATTGTGGACTCTTTCTAGTCCGCAGATTTTCGCGTTTCCAAGACTGATCAAGATAAACCTGCCTAGTACAGATTCTATTTTGTGTTATCTTAAAATCAATTCTAAGTTTCACTAGGACGAGTGAAAATGACTTCAAACATCGATCTACAATATTTCTATGTGGAGTTAGATCTACGTGAAGCACAGTATGCGATGTCCAGTAAAAATGTTCTATCAAGGACTATACTATACAATAAACTTATAAGGTAGTCCTTGGTTCACATGAAGACTGTCCCTTTTTACTCAGGTTATATAGGTAGACCTACACAGGGCGATTTTATTGCGTCAACTTGACCTTTAAAGTTCATGCCATTGTTTTGACCAATGAGAGAACGCTATATAACTCCAGCCTCCACTCCCCAGCACATTAGTCGACCTCGCAATAACAGGCGTCCTTCACCTGGCAAGAGGCAAACTTGGAGGCGACAACTCCCTAGGCCTAGATTGGCTCCAATTTCAGATCACAAATTAACAATCGCTACGCGCATATCCAACCCATGGATAAATCCTTTAATAAGGCGATCCAACCCAACCAAACTGGTCGTATTAATAATACCGCGAAACAAAACTACGTTACTTTATAATAATACCAGGATTCTAAACTGTGTTACTATTTATAATACCGCAAAACGAAACTACGTTACTGTATAATATTACCGGGAAACTAAACCGTGTTACTGTTTATAATACCGCAAAAAAAAAAATCTACGTTACTGTACAATAATACCAGGATTCTAAACTGTGTTACTATTTATAATACCGCAAAACGAAACTACGTTACTGTATAATATTATCGGGAAACTAAACCTTGTTACTGTTTATAATACCGAAAAAAAAAATCTACGTTACTGTACAATAATACCGGGATACTAAACTGTGTTACTATTTATAATACCGCAAAACGAAACTTCGTTTACATCTATTATACCGCAATACGAAACTTATAGAAACAGGTCGCCGGTTTTTTGAGAAAATAAAAGTCTGGCAGACGGCTAAAAATCTGGCAGGCATGACAAATTGCAATAAAAATTCCGGCCGTGCCGGAAAAATCTGGCAATCTTTTACCCCTGGGGTGGACCTAAATAACTTTTGTATCAAATATTTTTATTAGATTTACAAGTCACTTCTTAATTAAAAAGGTACGTTTGTGACAAAAGAATTTTTGCAGTACTTGGAATTGGGTTCAACTATGAGCACAACAGAGCTCAACTGTGTTCAACGAAACTAGTCATATGCGTGCTCATTCCAAGTAAACTATTTAGGCGCACCTTATTTTGCTCCAGATCCCAGCATTTCACCATCTTGTCTTCTCCACAGGAAAACAGATAAGGCTGACGTGCACTGACTGCCACACCCCTTACTGTACTCACATGGCCAGTCAAGGTCAGTTTGAGTGTCCCTGAAGCCAAGTCCCAAATCTGGTGTTTTGATAAAATCACACTGTTCACTAAAGCTTTGGAAAAACGAAGTAAAAAAGCCATGTACATAAATCTTAAGTCACAACTATGAACCGGCATCAAAAAGTTAACTTTTCAAAAAGATGAAAACAGTTTAAAAAAATAAGTCTGTAGTTAAAATTTTTGAAAAAATCTATAAAAAGAATTACCACAAGAATTATTAAGCCCTAATATGGCTCTTATGGAAAAGCAGTAGAATCAAAATATTTCATGTGATAATCTAACAAAAATGTTTTTGGACTTTTCCACACCAACATCACCATGAAGAGTCTGACCTTTATTACACGATCAGCAGCACCAGAACAAAACCACTCATTTCCAGGCTCCACTGCAAGGCAACGCACCCATCCAATGTGGCCACTGATAACCTGCAAAAATTTGTTTTGAAATCAGAGAGTTAGTAGTTAAAAAGTATTCAAGTCAAACTTGCAAACAATATGATCATTTTTGTTACCTAATAACATACCTCAAAACAAATAAAAGAGTTGAAATACAATTCAATTTAGATGCTTTAAACACAAACTAAGATAAAAGAAAATAAGATCTTTATTCCAGCTGAGAGCTATATAAGAAAGAGAAGGGTCCCTGTTTATTTTCGCATAAGAAATGATGATAAGGTTGTACATTGCATCCATTGATTTTTTTTTTACTTTCTCAAAAGACATTCAATGGAAACAGGGAGGATAAAAAATATTTTCTTTGACTGAGAAAGAAGTAAGGCTCTTAGACGAAACAATTTATCACTTATTAGGGTAAGGCTGCGTCCATCCACTGTAGAATATAGCCCTGCGCTTCCACATGTCATCTTTCTCTATTTTAAGCCTCTCTGTACTTTAGCGACTCAGAATAATGTCCTTCCATCACGTTGGTTGCCTGCCTTTTATAGAGGTAAACAAGCACCTATGCAACTCAATCTTTTCAAAAAGAAAAGCAAATAGTTAATGGTGTAACAAAAAATTTCATTCCAAGTTTAGATACAAAAAACAATTAACAAACTCTTACCCTGTACAGTTTCCAAGGTGGATGCCAATTCGGTTTGGGCATAGTCTGAGCCTTTTTCGGTACTAACATCTGCTGCTGACCAATGTTTACTGCCACCAGAGCCTGACAAGCAAAATATTTAAATATGGAAACTTTACCTTGCAACATAAACTCAAAACTCCTTCCTCCTTTTTCCAAAGTAAAATTACTAATAAATAACACAGGGTAACAACAAGCGTTAATCATTCAACACATTTCAATAATATTGATATGTAACTTTAAAATGTTTCCCAACCCTGTCTAAGAACTCCTAGTCCCATATTCCCTTAATTACTCCACCATGACAAAAAATTATTATTATACTTTCCTTAAGTTGATGAAAAGATGCTTACGGACAGTTTCTTCATGGAGGTATGAGATAAGCTTTTGATTTGCTTCACAAGATTTGAGCGTGAGCTTATTACTTCAAGAACTACTCTCCTCTTTACCTATAATACTTTACAGATGCTCAGTTTTGAAACAAATCAAAATTATGTTTTGACTTGTTCTGAAAAGACACAACAAAGTTTTGGAGGGTTGGTTTTTTTTTTTTTTTTTTTTTTTTTTTTTTTTTGGGGGGGGGGTTTGTTTTTGGTTCACACTTGATTTATGACTCTTTAAACAATACCAGTGTTTAAAAGTGAGAAATATAAAGTTATTGTGTGGTGTTCCCACAAAATGAGTTTACTTGAGCAGATTTGAAACTTAGATAAATAATTATAGAGACATTATTTCAGAGCTCCATGAAAATGTTGTACAACATCTCTTAATATTTTGATAACTATCTGTTGCATTTTCAATGATGGATATCAATGAGATTAACTCTTAAGAAAGAGAAAAGCATATTCAAAGATTTCATATTACAAAGAATTCAAAGAGATCAATGGCCAGTCCTCTAGTAATTAATCTCATTTTCTCAATCAACTTATGTTTTCTTGAATATGCATTTCCAACATCTTACCCAGTTATTTGGAAAGGTCGTGAGACACATATCACTTAAAGAAAAATAATTTTACAACTTGTTTTAGCCCTTGGTTTCTTGATATACTAAATAACATAATTATACTCTAATATCTTTTCATAAAAGGTTGATAACTACCTGATGCAAATTTATTTTGAAAAAAAGCAGAAAAAGCAAAGTTCAAAATATGAATGCTTTGTGGCATTAAAATTGCAACAGTTAACTCATTTTGATTATCTGAAAACTTTGAAAGGTATGCACAAGTTTGGATAGATAAAGAATAAGACACTCACACGGCTATTGCCTTCTCCTCTAACTCCATCATTACTTAATGGAACCAATGCGTCTGATCTGGAAAGACAATCAAAGAAAAAAATGCCGTGATTAGTATACTGGAACAAGAATTAATAAATGGATTGTACGATTAGTGACCATATTTGTATGAAAAGTAACATTTATATAGCAAAAATTTTTTCTACAAGCAGTTAAAGATATCACGTTTATTATCACATCATAATATTAAAAATAATGTTAAGATTTATGGGCACACATTTGCAACACATGTGCATTGCCCAATAATATAAAAAAACAAAAAAAAACAATCGAAACATGAGAATTTTCATCATGAAGTGCTGCAATATCTTTTGACTTTTATATCATATCAGGTTAAATAAAAATAGATATTCACAAAAACCTCACTAATTTTCATTTATTGTGTAATTTATTCTCTAAATTTTCCTAAAAACTGTTCATGCACAGTGAACTTAAGAACTAACTTTGAAGAATTTAGAGAATTGTAACAACATCATTTCATTTGACCAGCTTAATATATACTATACTATACTCATATCACCATCCAACCAGCGTTACTTTATTTTGTAGACATTTATTTCTTACCTGCTTGAATCAGCATCCCCTGAAAAAAAGGACAAAACAGTTTAATACTTAAGCTGCCATTCTAAAACAAACATATTTAAAAACAGGTGCAAAATAATAGAATTAAGCATCATGGTCCATTGATCTTCACCTGGCTCTTGGGCTAAGAGGCCCTGGGATTTCATCCTGGCTCCGCATGTTGGCAATTTCGTCCTTGGGAAAGACTCTTTACATACATATTCTCGAGCTATTTTGGCATTAAATACGAGTACATGTCAATGCGCAGTGAAAGATCTTGTCAGACTGATGAGCTTTTACTGTTGCTACTCAGAGTTCAGAAGGCAATAAGCCACAAACTGGTTGGTAATGGCCTTTAGGAGACCCATGTAAAGGGCTTAGACTAGAGCATTTAAGTTGTTCAAACCACTATTTAAAATGTTGCCTTATTTAATAAAAATCCAAGGAAAGCCCTATGTGTCATGGGTCAGAATTAGGTATTAGAGAGGAATGGAAAATCACTTTTTGAGCTTAATCACATTAGCATTTTTGAGTAGAAAATTCAAGTAAAAAAAGAAAACATAAAGCTGTCAAAAATTGCTTTGTTATAAAAATGTGATATAAACACATTTGGAGAAAATATAAATAACAGTAGAAAACATAACTTGAATACTGAATATAGATGTCAAAACAGAATTGAAGGTTTAACTGAACCAATCATTTAATTACTCTGTAAAGACAATTTATAGGAGGATGTAGAGACACCCAAGGTGAATGCAGAACAAGGCTTAAGCTGCAAATCATTTAGGCTTTAACATCAACAGTGTCCAACTTCATCAAGCTTTTTTTTTTTAGAATAGTTAGAGTCTTATCTATATCTACAGCATTTTTGATTTTATACTAAAAGCTTTTTTATATGTTAAATATTGCTCCAATTACTAAGATGTCAAGGCACGTTGTCACCTTGTGCCTGAATTATATGAATTACGCTTTAATTCAAAAAGTAAACTTAAGTCAATAATTTATAACAAGCAAAAAATGACCAGCTGTATTTTCACAAAACCCTGGATATTAATCCTTACTATTACTATTAGGGAGTTAAGTCCTTCACTTTAATTTGAAGAAAAATTGACTAACACTTAGTAACAGAGCCTAGGCCATAAGTCTAATATGGAATAAAACATGTCACACAGACCCCCTAACGGAAGGAATACATGACGTCCAAAAATAGAGGTTAGATTTGGGGCCCAATCTACAATTTAGATAAAAATTATTAAAATAGCTTTTAGATACATATATATATATATCTAAATCTTCATTATCTGATTAGATTTTACATTACAGTCACATATTTAACACTTAATCTAGATTTTAGATCTAAATCTAACTTAGATTCTAGAGTAATAAAAAAAAAAAAGCTGGGAAGTGCATGGAACTGTGATTTATTTATGTGTGTTCTCCCACCTTCCATTCTTTCATAGTATATATTGTGTAAAGTTTTATCTATCTTTTTTTTTAACTATGAGCTTGAATTTGTAATATAGAACTTTAAACAGTTAAAATACTTCCATATAATAATTACATTTACACAATACATACCTGTGTGGCTGCCAACACCAACATCACCTCCACCTTTTAAAATAAAAATTAATTTCAACATTGTTAAAAAATTCTTTCATGTAAAAAATAAACCAACAAAAAACAAAGCAAATATCAAGATTTCTATTCTAACAAGCTTGAATGGTCAGGAAATTACAAAACTCAATTTACAATTGTGACAGCCATTTTATCAAGCACGTGAAAAAAAAGATTAAACAAAATTTTGGACAATTTAAATGGTACAGAGAGGGACACAGACTAAAATATCATGTTTATTCAAAGTCTTCAATTAACTGAAATTTGAAAATCTCTTGCAACTTTATTCTAATGGTGCTGTGTGATATATTTTTGTGTTTGTACTAGCTCTTTAGAAGCTAAAATACACAAAAAGCAATATAATTAACAGAGTAAAAAACTACTTTAACACATTTAACCAAGCTTCATTTTTGTACTAAAAATATATTAAAACAACAAAGTTCAGCATTTATATTAAAAAAAAATTATTCAGAGATGAAGTGTTACCAGCTATAAGCCTTTGCTTAGCTTGGCTTTCCCTCACAGCTGCTTCCTTCACAGGCCCATACTCATCATGTACTTTTACTGCAGCTCTGACTTTGTCACTGTGATCAAATTATAACAGAACAATCACAATGCTTCAAAATGAGGAATTCCAAATGATATTGCAGATATGCCTCTATTTAAATCAGTGATTCATATTATATATGTAGTGATGAGAATTTTTGAAAGAGGAAAATTTTTTAAATATCCACAAATGATATTGCAGATATGCCTCTATTTAAATCAGTGATTCATATTACATATATAGTACTTAGTAGTGATGAGAATTTTTGAAAGAGGAAAATTTTTAAAATATCCACAAAAACTTGAACCCTCTTCATTAAGATCATATTTTGATTATCATTATTATGAGTCAAACTTGAAGTTTAGGGATCAAAATCGTCCATCATGGATTACATTGTGTAGATAAAGGCAAGGAGGGACAAGCTTAAATTCAGTTACAAAGTCAATTTCTAAATTACAACTGATAATAATATCTGGGCTTAATTTCTTTTTTATCCTATAAATAACCTCAATTTGGACCCTAAAAACTAGATCTACTTGTAGTCAAAACATCCTCTCATATCTTACAAAATACAAATATCAATGAAGATTCAAGTTTATCTAATTGTATTGTGTAGTAAACTATAGATTATTGATATTAACCAAAGACCTTGTTCTGTTGCTTTTAAAGAAAAGTACATGTTTGTACAACCAAAAATTATTTTAAAAAAAATGGTAAAGAAACTAATTGCATAGCATAAAGAATATGTTGCAAATATGAAAGTAAAATAAGTTATCTTATAAATATTTAAATAGGAAAAAGATGTGAAATAAAAGTTTATATTATATATAGTACCTTGTCTTATCATGGTCTGGTGCATTTCCCTGGTCAGACAAGAACATGTCATGTGTTCTCTTCAAAGATCTAAAAACCAGAGTGTGGACTGAGTGCTTCTGTACTTCCTATTATAATTTTAAAAATATTGAAAAAAAGGAAAAAAAAAAACAAAAAAAACAACAACACATTACTTACTTGTTTGTAAGCAAATAAAAAATTGCAAAAACAAAAGGTAATATAAATATGCAATAAAAGGTAATAATTCCGATTGTATCAGACTTCGATTCTGGGGTTTCCACTACAATTACAGAGCTGCCAATCCCTAAATCGAAGTCTGATAATCGGAATTCTCATATTTCAAAGTTTTCTACATGTGACGTTTATTTTTTCCTCTTTGACTTTGTTAAAGTTAACTTTGTGATTTGAAGTTTATATTGAGTAACAATCAACTGGCTCCAGTTTAAGACCTCTATTTCAGTATTTTCTAAAGCATTTCAGTACTCCCTACAAGAACAAGGTCCAACAAAGATAAGACATATAATATATCACTGTATATGAGGAGATTACTTGCGGAAGTTGTTTAGTTTAGTCCTTCATATTTGAAGTTGAACTACAGATCTTTACTTTGAACTGATTACTTTATAAGAAAGTCATGAGTTCACCCAAAAAGACATGGACTCGTTTTTTTTTTAATGATCAGGTGCACTTAAGCTTTGCAAGTAATCTTCTCATCTTACACAGTAACAGGCGTAGACTTTAAAATTTCTCTGTAATTTTAGTGATCATACTGACAATGACATCCATGATATATTTGCCTTTAGAAGCTAATTTTTTAGTATTTGATGTTTGACATCATTCTGGTACTGAAATATTGAAACCAGTACTGGTTCAGTAGTTGGCAGCTCTGTCATTAAAAAATTATTATTTATATAATTATAAATAGGATTTAAACAGATCCTAACTAAAAACTACTTAAACTAGAAGTAGAAAAAATGCAAGTCATTCAAACACAAACACACTCTCCAGCTCTAGATTATGGGCATTTTAAATTTTTGAGGCACACAAAGTACCTAAGTACTAATTAAGGAACCAGATGTGCTGGTGTAATTTTCCATTTCATGACTAGTATCGGCTTTGATGTTAGTTTTGTCTTACAATGTTTTCAGAGATTTAGTGTTGTAGCTGATTGAGTCTATCTTTAATTATAAAACGTAAAGTATACTTTGTGTCAAAAATCAGTGGACCATAACAGTGTCGAATTTAGATTTTTTTTCAAACTTTTTGATAAATTTTAATCAAATAAGGTTTTTCAAGCGGCTCTAACTCCAAGGGCACATTTTAATGGATTTAGCACAATTTAGCAGATTTGTGTCAAAAATAATGACAGTAGACCTGCTGTAAAAGTAAACTAAGTAAACTATGAGTTCAAATTTTTTTTGTGCAATATGACAATAAATCATTAAATGACTAACCAAAAAAGTGAACCAAAGTTTTTAAAACATAATATTTTAAACATAACATATATTATCATTACAATAGGTACCGGCAGCCAAAATTTCAAAATTGAGACACAGCAGTAAAAACTGTTTTAAATGAAAGCTAGTCACTTAAGAAAGATACATACAAAATTTGAAGCTAATATCTTGAATACTTTTTGAGTTATGGCACGTTGAAGTCGGTGATTTTTGTGAAAAAATGCGTATGTTGCAATATTTCCTGACTTCAAGAACGAAAAACTTTTTACCAAATGTCTTCTTGAGACTCATATTTCTGGAATCAAGAGTCAAGCATGTGAACTTTACAATGAAATACCATTGCTTGGTTGAAAATGCAGGAATCTGATTTTACAGAGTGTCAAAATAAAGAAAAATGCAGTACTTAACGTCTATGTGAAAAAGGTAAAAATTGGCTGGAAACCCATTTTAAGATACCACTAGTTGAATGCCACAATTTAAGCATTAATCAAAGGACTATAAAACACAGAACAGGCCCAATTTTTTTCAGGGAAATAGGCAGCTTATTTTTGACTTTAAGTTGAGCCAAAGATGGGC
>BMAT01006103.1:0-11113 GCA_019649035.1 Elysia marginata
GAAGAAGAAGAAGAAGAAGAAAGGGGTCCTATTTCTGGCACTTTAATGACGAGGAAAAAGTTAGGAAAAGTAGGAAAGTTCGCAGACACAGACAGGAAGGAGTGGAGTGAGAGGGTGTTGAGCGACAAAACTCTGGTTGGACTGATAGCAGAGAGTGAGAGAATACAGAAGATGATGGCATAGAGGTAAAAAGAAAGAAAGGGCAGAAGAAAGAATAAAACAGAGAGGGAAAATGAAGATGTGATTATCATTAAAAGTAAGAAAAGGTGGTAAAGGAAGGTTTCAAACTAAGAAAAATAATTTAAAAAGAGACAGACAGATAGACAGGTAATAAAAGAGAGAAGTGGATGAAAAAGAAAAAAAAAAGAAAGGTGGGAAATGATTGGCAGTTATTAAGCACATGAATGTAACATTGAAAGACGGAAAGTACAAACGGAAAATGCCATTTTTGTATGGAAATGATATATACAGTTTCAAAGTTCTGTGAACTTTATTAAATTTTTCTTCTTCCTCTCTTTTTTTCTTTCTTTTTTTTTGGCCGGGGGGGGGTATAGAAAGGTAAATAAGCGTGTTTAAATGGAAAGATTTTAAGCATATGCGAAAGAGAGAGGAGTCTGAGGGATAATGAGAGGCGACCAAGAAGAAGAAGAAGAAGAAGAAGAAGAAGAAGAAGAGAGAGAGAGAGAGAGAGAGAGAGAGAGAGAGAGAGAGAGAGAGAGAGAGAACATTTTTGGGCTTCTATACAGAGCCACATGACTAAAAAATGGCGCTAGGGCAGTTTTAGCAAAAAAAAAAAACCAAGACGAGAGTTAGGGTGAAGGAGGGAGTTGGAGAGACAAAACACGGTGCTGTGTTAAATAATATAATTAAAAATTATTAGAGAGAAAATCAGAACACAAAATTTACACAAAAGTAGAGAAAGGAAGTGGTGTAGGAGATGTCATTGTATACTTCAAATATACAGTTAATATCGTATTGATAAATTGACAGGTGGTAGGGAGAAGAACAAGGATAGGAGAGAGAGAGAGAGAGAGAGAGAGAGAGAGAGAGAGAGAGAGAGAAAGAATGAGGTAAGCGGATTTTTGGTGATGAACGAGCAAAAAAGGAAAAAAAACGTTGTGAGGTTGTTTTACAAACTTTGTAAAATGTTAGCTATGATAATCATAGTTTTTCTACCGTTCGTTCGTAGAATAGGATGTTCGGCTGGTATTGTAAAATGATAGATGTGCTACAAAATATTAGACCCAGATTCGATTCATATGTTTACTAAATATTTCCTTGAACTTAGACCATGTCCCCTTCGTTTAGTCTGTGACAAAAATAATTGTGGTCAAAATCAAATTGTCCAATTTCTTTTAAGCCTGCTAGTAAGAATAAATCTAGACTAGCTATAGTTTTAAATCTTGAGGTCAAGATTAATTTATTAGTTTTCGACATTTGAAAACAACAACACTGTTTGAGTGTTCATTCGAAAATCGAAGTATGTTACAGAACCTAGATACTAAATACTTTATAGGACACTATGATGAGTTTTCTATGTTTTCGCTCGCAGCCTATCAGTAAAATTAAAAGATTACATTTAGCATGTAAATAAAATTATTTGACAAAACAAAAAATAAACGTTACTAGCGTACTTCACAAATGAATCTGAAAGAATAATTGTAACAATGAATATCGTTAAGATATAAAGAAGAAAACGTCGTGAGAGATACGCATAGTTCACTGTTCGGGTCGTCGGGGAGACCGGTACCCCATAGTCTGTTGTCTACTACTGAGCCGGTGGACAGCCACGTGAAGCTACTTGTTGTCAGCTTTGATGCCCCGATGTGGTAGTCGTAATACGGAAGGGTATCCTGTGGAGAGAAGATGTATGATAGTTTTGGTGAAGTTCAACTCATAAATGCCAATTACAATCTAGCAACACCACGGGTTTAGTAATGTTGTATTAACTTTTCTTACACTGTTACAGCATGTCTATCTATTTAAACGTATAATATTAGTCTAGGAGATCTAACTACACATTTGTTTTAAGTTGTAGACATAAGTTATTTGTCTATGTATCGTACAGCATAAACTAATATAATAATTATCTAATCATCTGACCAAACCGGGTCACAAAAAGAATAGAAAACCCAAGGAAAAAATCTAGCAGCATCAGCTTCTGTTTACCAAAAGTTATGGACCACTTCTTGTCTTAGCAGCATTCATCAGGTATTAAGGAATAAGGTTAGAGTGTTTATTTTGAAAGAAACTAGGTCTATTTTCAATGCTTTCGGGTGGAGTTGCAGAGAGAAAAGCTAAAAGATTATCTGCAATCAAAACGGGATGTCACTAACCCTAGGTTTCAAAGTTCCGGGGTGTAGATTTCTGACTGTTTTCAAATTCGATAGCTGTTTTGACCACTATTTGTGTTGATGCTGGCTCACTTGGCTGGCAAATGCTTTAACAGTAAATCGAATTACAATCTGCCACTCGTGCTGCAAAAGATGAGCAGCTAATCTAGGTTTACAGGACTGGTGTTGGATGGCAAGTTGAAAATTTGTAAACTATAATGTATTTATTATCAGGTGCTGGGTGGTTGTCTCGCACCCGACAGCCCAGCAACACTCGTTTTCCGTTTTCAACTGCCTGTCACTTTATTAGTTATCTGCAGATAGATAGATAAATATATAATAATATTTATGGTTGCTCGGCCGGGATAGGATATATATGGAACATGGGCAAGCCAGTTCATTTAATTGACTTCTTCAGCAAAAATGTAATCGTTGACCCCTCTTGATCGATGAGCACGAGCATTCCGATCTTGAAACACGTGTAATGTTGTGATGACAAAAGGCATTAGGATCTCCGTTTAGATTGTCAATATCAGCCCACAACATAAAAGATCCACCACCGAAACAATGCAGAGATCCTGGTACCTCTCGTCAGAAAGCTTCCATGCGGATGAAGAAATGGAGTACTTCGCCAGCGACTTCTTCGTAAACATCCACGCAGGTGAAGATATGGTGTACTTTGCCAGTAAATTCTTCGTTACATCGAGCTTTTTGGGTTCAGAAGCTGAAAGCTAGGTGAACGCCAGGATTTTGAAAACTGGCCCTAAAATAAGGGTGCACCTAATTCCTTTAAAAAATAAGATTCCATGACATGGCTCCTTAATTGTAAAGAAGTACAAAATGCAACAATCTTATAGTAAGCTATAACGTGGAAGGTATTATTGTTTTATTCTGCCCTAATAACAGTGCATTTATGCTGATCGCTACTATAAGGCGTTTAATTCAAGCTTTAGAGAGGGTGGGCATCCAAAAAAACGTGGCCTTTTTACTTTGTATTGCTCCTCAGCATGACAATGCAACAAATCACACGGCCAGGTTAACGCTTGGTTAGATCGGTCCATTTTGTTTTAAATTATATCACATCCATCCTACAGTGCCAACTTGGCAAACATCTGACCATGACCTATGGGTTGGGAAGAAGTTGAGAAGATCTTCTTGAATGAGTGCATATTTTGTGTTCAAAACTAGACCAAAAATTCTTTTCAAGTATGATCTAATACACGTTGGAAAAGTATGGACTTTTTCTTGAGAGTACATCTTACAAGCCAAAGACCTGCAGTCAGATTTAACCATATTTTAATCTTGTATAAAAGCAAAGTTTTTGTTGCAGTTTTCCTACATAGTTTGTGGGCAGCCCTCACACGGTAATTAAGGCCCTTGACCCTTTTTTTTACTTGCAGGTGCTTGCGATACCACCAAATTCTTCTAATTTCGTTTTATGCGATACGGCAAGGTCTTACAACAAAGTGTATGCTGACAACGCGCAATCAGCTGGTCTTATTTCAGTTCACGGCTCATTTCAGTTAGTAGAGACCTTTAGCACACGCACCGTGTCTCACTACGCGTACTTGAAAATCGGGAAATCAGATTGAGAAACTATAAAAATAATGAAACCAGTTTCTAAAAATAGACCCACAGACGTTCGCGTCATACTCACGCGTTGCTGCTTAAAGTCTGTAATAAGCTTAAAAGCCTGAAAACTTCCTGCTTTGTCCGAGAGTCCAACAGGCTGAAGCATCGAAACATTAAAAATTAGATTTTGGATTAATTTTAAACATTTCATATAATATTGTACAAAACTAGTTCATCCTGCTTTTGAGCACGACTGTTAGCTTATTGATCGATCTTACCCTAAAGTAGCTCAGTACATGAAGGTCATCCAAAGTAATCAAGTCAGATCCTTCTGATACACAGATAGATCGAGCTGTCATCCAGTTGGCTTTCTGGGTGTGTATCCTACAAAAAAAACATGGTAGTAGAAGTTTTAACGGGCAAGTTCGGAAAATTAAAGGATTTTATAGATATTAAACTGGAAATAAGACTACTGGTACAATGGTTCAATTGTTCCTTACTAAGTCTCGTAACATTATCGTGAGAAAAAAAAACATGGCATTACGTGGACTTTGCTTTTTGTGCGGTTTTTGGGAGTTCGGTTATTGTATCGGCTTCATAGGTTGGGGAAAAAATTACTATTCGTCTTAATCGTTTTAGTTGGAGTTTTTTTGTTCTAATCATGCATGTATTCAAATATTTTAAATTATTTAAACGTTTTTAAGTTTTTCCACCATACCCACTTGTATGGTCATAAAAAATTTGAATGTTCTTAATGGTGGTTGGAACATCATGGTAATGCCCTTTTTGGGTTTTACAATATAAAAACTGTAAGTGTAATTTTCGCCGTTTTTTTTTCAAATTAAGGCCATTTGGATTGCTTGTGCGATTAATCAGGACTTAATTAGAATACATCAAAACATGTTCCAACTTGATGAGCTTTTAAAGGTCTTCCCAATGATTTATACAGCACTGTATCACTATGTCAGTTAAAGGGAAAGGTTGATATCTTAGGCTATGTTTTCATAAAGTAGTACCTCTTTTAAGAATTTTTTAGATTATAATATAGATTCAAATTAGACTCTGCTTGCTAGACGAAATATTTTTTTCGTCTCTTTAGTTGAGACTGGGCTGTTTTAGGAAAGGATTTACAAGAGCGGTGTTTAATTATTTTAGAACGATGCCACTGAAGTGATAAATATAAACGTAATGAAATCAATTAAACTTGTATTGGTAACATGTTTGTTTAAAATCACAAGATTTGCTTGCAAAGGTTGAAATGGGTTTTTTTTAATCAGTTAAATTGTAACAATGTCAAATTTTTTAAGTTTCTCTCCTTCAAATTTAGGGTCTGGCTGTTGGTAATCAGTAGACTGGCGCTCAGCGTCGTTGCGGATATTTGAGATCTTGGAATATAAAAACAAGGAGAAATTTTCACCAAGTTCTCTGTCGTCATTTGAAGCTATCTTTAGCTGGCCAAGAAGTTGCTCTGTTAAACAAAACAAGCTCTAACATGATTTCACAGAATCGAATTAACATGAAACTTTTCGGTACTAACTTTCGTTTGTTGCTGAAGTTGGCTTTCACAAAGCAGTGGTGGTCGATATCTTTGAGGTTTCTTGTTTAACCTTGATGTCTCAGCTTTTTAGCTTTTTCAAAAGTTAGCATACATAGTAGGCCTATAAAAATGGTATAAAATAAGGTGATCTTCGACGATGATATTTTTAAGGAATTCAGAAATTTCAGAGTAGATAAGTCAGTTTAGACTGTGACCTTGGTGGGTGATTACTACATCAGTTGGACCTGGGTCAGGTGATTTAGGGTTGACTATATATACTTTACGCCCCTTGGGGTAAATGAATGGTATTAAGACTTTAAATCCCCAAGTAATAGAAAGTTTGATGGATGAACCAGAAGAGACATACGCAAACATATCTTGCATTTCTGCAACTACGCCTGAAAAATATTATAGAATAAACTTTCTACGACTAGATCTAGATCTTCTTTAGATAATATACTCTAATATTAGTAGTGCAATTTAATGGAAATGTACAATGATTTAAAAACTTATGTTATGAAATTAGCTTTAGAGTCAATAGGTTTAAGTACACATCTTTAAATAATAACCTAGCCTGTAATATTTCTTTCAATTTAAAAAACAGTCAATTTTGAAGAAAATAACTTTTAACATCATGCTTCTTTTCTTGGCTTAGACCTACATATGCAAGCCCTAATCAATATGTCTTATCGATAAGTTTTTCCGACGTTAAACACTTTTTTCAATCTTTGCCTGTGGCAAAAAACTTTTCAAAGTGAGCACCGATTTCGATGCAGTTTTCACCAAAGTGATTTGTTCGCTTTGTTCTAACCTATTCCTGGATCTACAATCTGTCGATTCTAAGATTTTCAAAACAAACTTCCGCTTCCATGTTGTGACTCTAAACCAAAATCGAAAAATCGGTTTTCGAATTGAAAAAGCTAAATCATACATCGTACAGCAGTGAAAAAAACTTCTCGGCTCTAATGTTTTCAAAATTAGTTTGATACAGTGAATATGCAGTTACGGTACATAAAAACTTATGACACAGTTCAGTCTATTACTTGACCAGGTGGGGTACAGCCCAACTAGAAAGTTTATAAGTTCTTGACAACAATGTGTGTAGAATCTATGATAGAAAAATCCGCACTTATACTATACTTCAGTCGGTAAAATGGAGTGTACTAAAAGATGGCCTTTACCTTCATTAAAATGGAAGAAAACACGACAGGCAGAGCCTAAATTGGAAGAAACATGACAAGCAAGGCTAGACTAGATCGAGGCCTAATCCGGTATCTAGATCCAGACATCTTTTGGACCTAAACCTAAATATAGATTATCTAGATTGATGTCAAGTTACGAGTCATTTTAGACATGAAATATAGATTCTATGTTCACATCTTATCTAGACTCTACGACGAAGTTGGTGACCGAGCGAAACTAATTTTATTCTGCATGTTCTTCCCCTTTTGATTTTTGTGATCTGTCGACGTTGACCTACATTGAAAATCAATTTGTTTTATTGAACCTAGCAGAGAAGATTTTCGATTTTCACTTTTTATGTATAAGATTCAAAGATCCATACAATGAAAAGACAGAATCACTATACCCAATCGATGACGTTCAAAAAAGTTTTTGTCCTCGAAGTAAATATTTACATTGCAGTTTGGAACGATAAAGTGTAGTTAAAAATAATTGATGTTATTATCTTCAAAATTAGCGAGGTTGTTTTTGTGCTTGGAACAGACTACAATTGATGGTATAAAGTTATTTAATATGATAAACAAAACATTTCAATATAATGCATTTATGCAGAACACAAAGTTTAAAACAAACTTTAACAAATTGTATAAAACCTACGTTGCATCCACATGGCATGTTTTCTTTTTTGTGGTAAGATTTTTTGTTTTAAAGAGATCTGAAATCTCTGATTGGATGCGACTAGAAACAGGCCCATGTCTCAATTAAGACACAATGATCAAGAGACCTGTGCCAAATATGGATATTGAGCGTGAACTCTTAAAAAAAGCTTTTTAAAAAACGTTGACGAAACATTTTGGCCTGCACTATATATTTTAGGTAAGCCTGCGAAAAAATAAAACATCTTAGACGCATTATTTATGCAAAAAACCGATTAGTTGTACCTGAAAAAGTGTTTATTGTGCATGGGTGTGTTTACATGGACAATTTGAATTTTTAATCGCAAATGGAACCTTTTGACTCCAACCTGCATTGCATACTTTAAAAGTTTGTCTTACAAATAATAACATCAATAATATGTATTTAAAACTATTTCTAATTTTGTTATGAATTGTAACAGAAACGGTCCTGCATTAAAGTTTTATTAAAAATTACAGGCTATTTCTGCCAGTATTTAAAGGGACTCTTAGTTCTCCCAATATAATTTATAACTCAATTTGTGTGAAATACATATACATTGAAAAATGTAGTGCCATTTCATTAAAAAGCGCTCGATTCACTTACTTGTAACACATGTCGACGATTGGATCGTAAGTAAAATCCTGTGGACAGACAAGCGGCGTCTTGAACATCAACCAAGTGCCTGGTGGTATCGCAATACTGCTCACACCCACCAGCATACAGTCCTGCAAATTTAAAGAATACCTTTGAATATCCATAGGCGTCGTGAATTCGCGCATCTAAAAAAATATCTTTTCCTGAAGAGTCAATAACAGAGCGGCGTTTCGTGAGAATATAAGGGCGAAATAGAAGTGCAATCAAAAGCCAGATCATAGAGGTACATGAATGAACTACTTCCAAGTTTGGGAGGCTTACTGCACTGCAAAAAAAGTTTATTTTAAGTTTTTAAACTAAAACTAGAAACGTCAAAGCTGAGACAAAAGCTTGCCCTGAACGGTCTATTCATACGTCACCTTTTTGCATTTAAAATTGATTTGTCGATACTTTTTTTTATATTCAACCGTGCGAAGTAAATTTGTGATTAGGTAATTGCAGTAAGTAAAGGTGGTTTTGAATACCTTCCAAAAGGGCGGTGGATTAGAGGTGACATCGTTGCTGGTTAGACGATTTATGTCTTCCGTAAAAAGCATCCGAGTGAAACTCACCAATAACGCTTTAAAGACTTACAAGGTTCATCTATGACAGGCGTTAATATACTTAGAGCTAGCGTACTCTCGAATTTAAAAAAAATCCAATGCTCAACTTGATAGCAGATATAAAAGAGTCTTCGTAAAACTTACCTCTTTATCTCCGTTTATAAATCTTGGCAAAAAAGATTACTCAATATACTAAACTGGAATGCGCTTTTATCTGTTTGTTTTTTTCTTTTTAAAAAGGGACAGCTTCTTTAATAATATGTTTCTGCTAGTTCTATGAATTTTTACGAGTCGACTATATTACATATGTGCGTGCTTCAATGATTTAGATAACTTGAAATATTTTTCTCAATACAAACGAAATGTATTTATTAAGATAGGTGAGGGAGCCCACTGCTAAAAACTCCGTAAATATCTATTATGAGATATTTGCATCCGTTTTACAGGGTGCCAGTAAAAAGCAAGCAAAATATAATTATCCATGAAATTAATATTCATATGGAGCAATACTTAACTACTTCAGACAACCGTCTGTCTTATGGTGCAGGTGGTCTTGTTAATTCCATGTAAATGCGATCCTAAAAAAGAGCGCTCTCACAGAAGCAACTGAGTGGCATTGATTTACATTCGGACAATCTTGGCAGGAAAGCAGTTTTGGTGTACATTCAACAAGACCGTCTGTTTGTAAGATTTGTTTGTAGTTGGTTCTGCGGTCATTTTTTTTTTTATTAAACAGCCATATGTAATGTCGAGTTGAGAATCAATTTGAAACACATGAGACAAAAATGCACATGTGTGCAATGTTTTTTTCTATCGGTTGAAAGCCTTGTGGTAAGAGGTAAAGCGATAATATTAAAGAGGATATTTATCTTTTAATAATGGAAAACTTGTCAAAAAACCATTAACTAAGTTCCTTATCCATCGAGACGGCAAGTATTATCACGGATGAAATCTTTTTTTAAACTATCCTGCACCTGCATCTAGGCCTGAATTAAGTTTCTAGCAATGAACGTCTGACTATATCTTTACCACTCTTTATCACTAAGTTTAAACTAAATTAAAGCTTATGGTACGGCTGGCTCTTTTTCGGAAAACTTAAGATCTTTATTATACTCACCATTGTTTAACACGCAGTAAAATGTTTTATGTACATTTGAGCCGGTACCCAATTCAGTTCATCATTGAAAAATGACTTTAATAAAGATCTGTTTCATCATTTTAATCTTTCAATGTCACTTGAGCTTGAAGAGAAGTGCATGTCTAAAGAGCAAAGGCAAATATGGATAGTTGATAGCCGAAATGAGCATCGTAACGAAGTTTTGTCATGGCCGGGAAGATCTATAATGGTCCAAATCCAAAATGGTTTGAGCAAGCAAAATCTCTAGCATTTGTTTTTTTCTCTCTGCTCACTAACTAGAAAATAACTAATAATAAGGTACACTTTTAGAATTATTGTCCACTTTGCCGTTCTTTGAATAAGAGACGGATATCTCACCTTCTTTTCAGACAGACTACAATTTAAAATATGTCCTTTGCCACAAAAATTCTTTTTAAACCTACGACATTTTGAGTGTTCGAATTATACCAAAGGCAAGCACATTTCGGTGATTTTCACTTTAAAGCATAATTGAATCCATTGCTAATTTCATACGTTGAAAACATAAACCATTACAATTTAATAATTTCTCTAATGATTCATTTAAGCCAAAACAACAGGTGTTTTGCTTTTTAAAAATATTTTTGTGATTTACTGAAGAGAAAAAAAACATTTTTAGTGACAATGTAAATATTGCTAACATAACATTTAAAAATTGTAGGGCGCAATATTTCCTAATTCAATAGCAGCAATTAAAAATAGCAACTTCAACAAAATGAATCAACAAAAACAATTTTCGATTAAATTTTCTTTATAAATTAAAATAATGTGCGAAATCCGTAAGGTTTCAAAGATGTTTAAAAAACACTGCGCTCCTGCAAAGATTCAAACAATTCATTAGAAGTGCGGCGCATAACGTGTTGCTACTCCATTATATTTGAATCTTTTACATGGTTGAGAGCACAGAGAAATGTGCGTGAGTCTTCATTACTTCTTATTTTGACTTACCGTTGTAACTACATCGAAGAGGAAGAAATCGCATTCTTCCTTAAGATCGCATTTTCCAGCACAAGCCAGCTTGCTGTCTAAAGTAGCCAAAGTTTCAAGTTCGCCATAACCTGAAGGTAAAGTCTCCGTCTTATGATAGTTGGCTGTTCTGGGTTTATTTGAATAAAATGATGAAAAGAAACGAAGTAGAAAAACATATGTATACATGTGAAGTCTAGATTTGACTTGCAATTGTCATTACAACGTTTTTACGGGCCACTCGTCGGACGATTTATACCGGGTGCCCCCCCCCCTCCCCCCAGAAAACGCCCTCAACTTTGTAGCGCTTTATCTCTGATAGTCTTTGTGCAATTTTTATATTTCAGCATATGAAAAGAAAAATCTTACTTCAATAACACGCCAAATATCAACTAAATCCAGTGATAAATAAGGGAAACGATAGATGTTTTAAAAAAAGTTAACGAAACTCACGAAAAAGAAACATTGAAGAAGAAGAAGAAGAAGAAAAAGA
>BMAT01006103.1:20323-33689 GCA_019649035.1 Elysia marginata
ATGCCGTCAACACTTGATATTAACAGTCATTTACAGATTTTTTTCCCGTTTGGCGGGTAAAATTTCCCGATTTCACGATGACTTTGGATAGAAAAAATTCCGTTCCCTGGGATTTTTCCCGATTTCGCGGGTCCGACTGTATTATTATTATTATCATTATTTTTCCATGCTAAGGGCCAGGTCAGTGTGGGAAAGAGCTCTGGATGTTGATCACAGAAATATCACAGTTTGGCTGAAGTATGCTGAAATGGAAATGAGGTAAGTCCTGTCTATGATTTATCTGTTCTCTGGAAAGTGTACCACTGTGCAGCACTCATTCTAAGTTGGTTATAGTTAATGTTTGAATTTATACATTTTAAGCTATTGACATTTAAGATGAACTGAATTATTTGAAAAAAGGGTTAACTCGGTTTCAAATGTTAGTTACTCTTTTTACTTTAAAATTTCCTTTGTTGAATTCATCACATCTTAGTATAACTTCTGTAAGCTATATTATTTCAACTTAAAAGAGTGCAAGTCAATAGAGCTCACTTTTTATGCAGAAGTATGTTGAACCCTACTGGACAACCAAGTATTTAATTTGAGTAAGAGCATTGAACCACTTTTTGCTTTCTACATTGTACAAAGAGTTGCTTTTTGAGATGCTAATAAGGTTAAGTTATGTGAGTTTTATTTATGTGAGCCGGTGGTGAATTTAAAGAAGAAAAAGAAAAGAAAAAGAGAGAGAGAGAGAAAGAGAAAAGGGAAAAAACTCTAATATAACGTTATGAGACCTAATGATGTCTTCTATATATGCTGTGATTATTTTGCTGTGATACTATAACTAAGGCCCGCAGATACGTAGAGTTAAAAATCCGTCAATCATACAATTAGTATAACGACAGTAAGTTGAGGTAGAATAAAAAAACAACAGAATATTATCAATTTTATTTATACACAAATGTAGAACACAAAAGTCAAATGAAATCTTATAGATGTCACAAGTAATCCACAATAAAAGTAGATCTTTCACTCTTTTGCCAAAGCAATATATCAGAATTGACGTAAACTACACTATCAAATCTCCAACTAAACCTCAAAACAAATCTCAGCTTTCGTTTAAACGTAAGCCTTCACATAAACCTAGTATCGTTACCGAGAACCCTACAAGAAAAACGCTACAATCAACAATAGACTCAAATCGTCAACTAGCACCAAACTTGAGTTTCAACGCTAAGAATATACCAAGAATAACCCAAGACTGTACCTAAGAATATAGGCTAACAATATACTCAACAATGACACAAGAATAACCAATGAATAAGTCCCAACAGTATAGGCTACCCAAGACTGACCCAACCAGGAGTTAACAGTATCTAAGAACGATAGTTCTAAAGGAAAAAGAACTTCCTGTGGAATAAAAAGGTATAAACACCCATGACCACGTGTACCAAATACAACATCAATATAACTAAAAAAAAATAGATTTTTATGCAAAACATGTAGATATAAAGCTTTAGTGGACCAGTTACAGCCTTACATGAACCCCCACAAACACTAACGCTACCAATGCGATTAGTGATCGCTTAAAGCTAACATGCTAATCAAAAACTCAGCATCACTCTGGTAAGCTCTTGAACACTTAGCCAGGTATTTGATTCGTACATTTCACCACCTAGGAGTTTTAGCCGTGCTCATCACAAGCGTGGTCAGCGCCTTGAAGCGTTTTAAGGCTACACTTAAGTCCAGAAACCGTTACCGTCCAACTGGCTTGTAGCGGACACTCATAGCAATCTTATCATTACAATAGGTACTCTCAGATTCCCTAACACTTCTCTGGTTACTGGCACCACAAAGTCTAGTCATGATAACTAACCTACACAATTAAGCAACAACATCAATATTGACGACATCTATCCATGAAAAGAGCACTAAAGAATAGTAAAATAAAATATCATACTCAAATCTGTTAACACTATTCAACGTTAGCATTAGAATAATCAAATTTATCGTCATATTATAAACATTCAGCTTACATCTCTATGTGAGTTGCACTGCGCAAGAGAACAAGAAATTGATGATCATAAAGAAAAACTGTTATTATCGCCATTCACACTGATACATAATGGTTGAACTATTCAATAGTCCAGTGTTGAGATTACAGTTACTGCTTCCCCTTACTCCGAGTCTATGAACCCAAGTAACAAATAAATTCACTTTGAGCTAAAACTCTGGCTTGATTCTCACATGAGAAATCAAAGAAACCGTTACATAAAGAATTTAACTCCAAAAAATACTAATTATTGACTGTGCCAAGGTCTCAAGATATAACATACATCACTGGACAAAATAAGCTTAGGCTGCTAGTTGCCCTTAGTCAACTACTGACTATCAAATTACAATGATCTTATTTATCACCCAAAAAGACATAACTTATTCTGACTCCAGCATTAACAATGCAAACCTTAGATCTATAAGCAATAGACGCACAAAAAATTGATACAATTACTTATAGATTGCTTGCTGAATCTAGACCTTAAGGAAAATAGTAATATAATAAAATACAAAACAATACTTATTCACTCACCCACTGGAATCAGCTCTTCAGTGAGGAACACACAAAATATGGCAGGCTTAAAAAAAAAGGACTATCTGAGTGTCTCGGGTCTTCGATCTCACTCGTATCAAGGTAGAAGGGCGACTGACGCTATCTCAAAAACATACGGATTATATTTTCTGCAAGTCTCATCCGAGGTGCTCACTGATTGGTCAGTGGGAGGAGTCTATCAGATCATCTGACCACCCAAACACGTGGTTCAGACAAACTTCCTGTTCTACAAAGTTCTAGAAAGTTCCTCAGGTCGTTCGCAAGTTCTACAAAAATTTATCTCACTTTCGGCACATGACTCCAATAAAGTCATTACTGCAACGCCAACTGCCTGTGAAACAGCCTGGCTAATTTCTGCAGCAGCCGCCACCATGCAGACAAATGCGCTTTCATCAATTTACAAGTTTTCCCCCCAACTAACCGGAAATACAACCTGGACGACACCAATGTATAGACCATTTACTCTTGTTACAGACAAGCCCCTAACAGTGTGTTGATCTGTAACTCTCTACATGGAACCACTTGCCCCAGATGGAACAGAGACAAAAATCAGAAATGGCTACAAGCCCACGCTGGGTTGGCTACAACCTCCAGGATAAGTCAGACTCTCAAACTCACACGTACCCCTACAAACTTGATCTGACCGTCACACCAAAACACTTAACACAGGATGCTCTCTTTCCCCCCAACCAAGCGTGCCACACTCAAGCGGTAAGACCAACAAGATGCAAACATCCACAGTACAGATATGCGTCTTACAATTGCAAAAAGGCGCGAATGGTCACACTTAGATCGCCTTCAAGTAATTAACTATCACTTTGCACCCACAACAAATCAGACTGTCTCTCCATCAAAGCAACAAGGAAAAATAGTAGTAGAAAAAGAACATGGAATAAGTAAAATTCAAATTCAAAATATAACTACAGCACTTAAACAATAAAACAGTCAAATGTAAACATTAAATTTATAAGTTATGATGAATGAACATTTTCACCCGCTTACACTTATTATTTTAAATATCAGGAAGTTACAGTTAAAAAGCTTATAAATTTCATTTCTATTCAAACCATTTTTTAAATATGGATTTATAGATGTCGCCAAGTCAACCATGCAAGAAACATCTGGGACCGTGCTGCAATGGTCCTTCCAAGAGCTAACCAGTTCTGGTACAAATACACTTATATGGAGGAAATGCTGGGAAATATTGCAGGTCAGTCTTCCATGAACGGTATATTGAAAAGTTGTTTATGGTTTAAAATATATGTTGAAGCAACCTGTATTATTAGGCCTTATTTGCAAAGAATGTGCAAGGAAGTTTAGTTTACAGGAAGTAGGCCTACTTTGTGAAAAGAGAAAACATTTTTTGTTTAATACATTTGTAAGAGTGAAACTGCTACTATATTAGTACCACCTGTGACTTGATGACTTGCGAAGCCTGAGATAGCAATATTGTACAATTTTCAATCTGAAATTTTTGCTATATTTGTATTTATCCTTATATGTAGCCATCTTTTTTAAAACTTAACTCATCAATCTCTCTGTAGGAAAAACATGGTATGATACATTCTTTTTTTTAAAAAACACATTTTTTTTTTCAATAAAGATAAAAATAATCTTAGGTTTACTAGATTTTCAGCCTTTTAGGCCCTATTTTATTTAAAACTACATCAAGTGACATTAAAGATCTTTGTTGATCACAAACTTTAAGTAAGGTTGTGCACATTGCAAAAAAAAGTTGCATTTCACCATTAAAATGGCTGATGATCCCAGAAGTTAGAGTGTAACTCTTTTGTGCTAAGGATCAATGTAGATCTACGTAAATTAGGGTTACATTGAATGATTGATTCATTTAACAAAAGAGTTGCAATCAACAGATTGTGAGTATGACAATTTCTATACTCTTGGTTAATCCAATTTAAAATTTTTAAAGTATTGCACCATATATGATTCAACAATAATTTAACAAATCATGGTGCTGTTATTTTCTATAATATATGGGGAAATACATTTTCCATCAGCACAAGCAAAACTTTTGCGTTATTTTGTCACAACCTCTTATTCAATTTTAAGTTTTTAATTATCAGCTGGAACAAACAGTTTTACAGTCTCTATCGCTATACATGCTTTTCCTGTATGTATGGTCATTTTGGAGCCTAAAAGCTTGTAAACTGGCAAATAAATATAAATAGGTGCAATAAATCCAGAGTTTTTCTTCTTTGTTCACCTCTATGAAAATGATTTACAGTGCATTTTGATAACTCAACCTTTCATGTGGTTGTATATATAAGTGTTTCCTCTTGTATCTTTAAATCTCGTCGTAATTGTCATCAGGAGCCCGCCAAGTCTTTGAGAGATGGATGGAATGGGAGCCGGAGGAACAAGCATGGCACTCCTACATAAACTTTGAGCTGCGTTATAAAGAACTAGACAGAGCAAGGACCATCTATGAGAGATATATCCTTGCTAACATGCTCATCTGTGCCTTTTTGTTTTTTGTTTTTTTTTAATTTATGTCAAGTTAAGAGACAAGACATCATAAAATTTTACTTCTTCAAGGTTTTGACTGATTTCTTGGGGATCTTTCAAAATATATTAAGATCTGCAAAACAAATAGCTCAAGCCAAACAAGTCATGTATGGTTTTGGCTGTAATGAAATTACAATATCTTTATTTCAAGAGCAGTTATTGTTTTACTTCCTAGTTTTGCATATAAATACTACCTTGTTTTATTCCAGAATCTTCCCAGTGTAGAGAACAAGAACATTTGAGCACAGTTTTCATCTCCACTGGCTTTCGATCACTAAGACATAGAACTCGGTTTTTATTTTTCAATCTCCTATTGCTTTTGTAGATGTCAGATATGTATTTCCCTTGACTGCTGTCCACTTGTTCTCGTGCACCCTGAAGTAAAGAACTGGATCAAGTATGCAAGGTTTGAAGAAAAGAATGGCTACATCAACAGTGCCCGCTCTATCTATGAGAGAGGCATTGAGTTTTTCGGAGAAGACAACATCAGTGAGCAACTCTTGGCTGCATTTGCTAAATTTGAGGAGTCTCAAAGAGAGGTAATGGTTGCTAGTTAAAACTGTATGGTGTACTGTTTGCGTAATAAATTCCAGTTTTTTTTTATCTCTTACATAAGTACTGTCTTAGGTAATAACTTTGTGGTTGAAAGATTATGTTGGTCTTTACTCATGTTTTATGTCAAGCCAACAAAGTCGTGAATTGCATGCATTAGTAAAACATATTTTTTAAAATATAGATATTGTTTAAAGGTGATGTGTAATCTGAAAAAGCAGGTTAATTAAATTTGTAAAAGTCAACATCAGTAGTCTTTTTGAATTTATCTCTTTGGTCAGAAAAAAGAAAAAAGTCAAAAGCTTTCAAAACTTAAAGAATCTGTGGATGTCTGCCCCATCAAAATTGTTTTTGTAAATTATCAATTCTTAATTAATTGTGCCAGCATGACAGAGCCAGGGTTGTGTACAAGTATGCTTTGGATCATCTGCCGAAGGACCAGTGTGAGGAGATCTACAAACACTACACTATCCATGAAAAGAAGTTTGGTAGCCGTGCAGCAATTGAAGACGTCATTGTCAGCAAGCGCAGGGTCAAATACGAGGAGGTGTGTGGATGCTGGCAACTTTTGTTAAAACTGACATCTTTTGACCAGCCCATATCTCATCTAACATAATTTTTTGTCAGTTTTTGTTTTTAAAAAAAAATTTCTTCATTATCTGTTGGGATGAAATCATAAAGGGGATATATGGGGCTGTTGTTAATTGGTTTAAGGGCCAGTGCTTCGGCCAGAGGCACTTTTTTTTCTTTTTGTATTAAGATCTAATTTTGGTGTTTCAAAATATAATAATAATAATGATTTGGGAACAAAAATCAAAGAAAACCGTTTATTTTGTCATTTTTAATGTTTGGTTGTCATGGAAATCGATTTTTGTAGTCGCCATATTGAATAAAACTTCAGGCCTTTATAAGTCAGAATCTAAACAATGGATTTGCATTCTTTAAAATTCAATCGTTTATTACAGTCAATTCAGACATTTTGTCAGAGGCATTTTTTTGTAGCTGCTTTTTTAGATTTGTTATAAAAATTTTAGAAGTTTGCATAGAAGATAAAAGTGCCAAAAAGTTTATTTTTTTCAAGATAAACATTTGTAAAACAAAAACAAACAAAAATATTGAAAAAACCTTCTGCCAAAATTGAGAACACTGCACTGGCAAGTCATATGTAAAATTTGAAGTGAATTGTTCGGCAACTTTTGGAGATATATACAAAGATATGGGTAAAAAAAAAACGTTTTGAGAAAAACGCAAAAGAATGTCAAATAAAAATAAAAAAAGGAACCCTGAGGTTTTAGGCAATGCAGCTAAGTATGTCTACCCTCCCTAAGTCTCATGCATGCCTGCAGTTCAGCAAGCAGCGTTCTGTAACCTCGCCAGTTGCTGCGCAGTATACTCGTGGTCAGTATCTTGATGTTTAGATGTAAAATGAGGACAGAAGCTTTTTTTAGAGGCTAAATGTAACAAGAAAAAGATAATTGAAAAATATTCCCATGATTTTGAATGGCCTTCACCCTGTTCGGTGTTTGTGTTAACATTGCACGCTTGAAAAGTGGACTGTTCCCAAAGTACACTGCAGGCTAGGATTAATAATAAAGATGATAGCTTAAACTATGCGCTAACAGCTTTGTTTTTTTTCTATTGAAATAACGTATTTTTATAGCGTTTTGACGTAGTCCTTATTTTCAAAATCATGAAAAAAATTTTCATAGGTGCCTGAGAAAGGAAAATCCAGTGCTATTGTGTTGAGAAAAGGATAAACTTTCATAATTTCAACATATCTAAAAATCGACCATGGGACCCCTCTGACCCCTATAACCTCTATACCCCTATTCAGATTGGTGCTGCATTTGCCTATAAACACAGCAAAACAAGTAGCTAATTTAATATTTTAAGTATTTTACATTGTATTCTTTTTTACCCTATTTGCAAAATTGATAAAATGACGTTTAATCTCGTCATGATATGAAAATATAAAGCCATCACATTTTATTCATATTTTTTCTTCTTTTTTGGTTTTACTGAAATAATGAATCAGCAATAGTTTTTGTTAAACGCAAGAGAGTTTTGATTTTTTTTGTTTTCTATCAAAAACATTGAAATTCTTTAACATTGCAATCATCTCTTGAAACTTATGGCCGAAATGTTTGTGAATAAAAAGTGTTTTAAAAAAGGGAAAGAGAGCTGTAGAGATTGTTTTATAGAATTAGATACTTGATTTTGTAATTCAAAGTAATGTTTTTGTAGGAAAAAAAACATTGTCTTTTTTAAAGTAAGTTTGTCATTTTTTGTGCTTTAGGAAGTGAATGCCAATCCAATGAACTATGATGCCTGGTTTGATTATCTTCGCTTGCTTGAGTCTGATGGCAACTTGGAACAGGTCCGAGATACTTATGAACGAGCAATAGCAAATGTGCCTCCTTCACAGGTAAGCTCTTAGCACTACTTGATAAAAATAGTAAATTTTTATTTTTGTTCAATATTAACTTTTGAAGTTTCAAGATATGTTTATTATTTTTTTACATACACTAGGGATATTGTGAAGCAAAGTATCATTTTGTGACACTTGGAGGGTTAAGAAAATTAAAGGAAGAGTGATATCAGAAAATAAAAATTGTCTAAAACATAGGATATGTTTTTTTAAAGCAAATTTTTTTCTAAGTTGGCATTCTCTTAGCAACTCATGAATATGAATTTGAATATGAAACTTGATTTTTCCGGTGACCATGGAAACTTATTACCACTGAAGTAACTATTCTCTGAAACACTATTTTCATTGCCATTTACATTCTGCTACAAGTTGATATTACTGTTATATATACTACCTTAGAGCGTAGAAAATTCAACCCTAATAGAATTTGTTTCCTGCACATTCTTGATACCTCTACCATTCCGTTACACCGTTAAGATTATCGTTATATTTGCATGTTTGTATATATCACCATAAAGCATACAAATTAACACTCTTATATGCCTTCGTTACCTGTAAAAGCTTCATTTTGATTTGTTTCTTTGTTTTTGTTTTTGCCTTAAGAGAATAAAATCATTTTTAAAAAATCTGTTATGCCGATGATACAGTGCTGGTTGGAGCGGCTAAAGCAGAATCGCAGACATAACTAACTGGGTTTTGGTACACTAAGCCCTCTCAATATTATAATCAATAAAAGGCAATAGTAACAAAAAAAATTATAAAACTTTTTCAATTGTTTGTTTTGACACATAATCATGGTAGATTTAGATCTTGTAAAGTAATAAGTCGATAGATTTTTTTTCTGTTTTCTTTTTTCCCGTAAAAATGTAATTCAGGAGAGTTTTTTTTTTATTTATGTCCAAATAATCTATTTTGCTGTTGTATTTTTAATAATCTTTTATTATGAATGTATAAATTTTCAATTTTCTTATATTTTTTATCAACTGTTTCTTTAGATAAAGCGTCACTGGCGTCGATATATCTACTTGTGGATCAACTATGCTTTATATGAGGAACTAGAGGCGAAAGATCCAGATCGCCCAAGGGAAGTCTATAAAGCCTGCCTTGAAATCATACCCCACCGGAAATTCACCTTTGCAAAAATATGGCTTATGTTAGCACAGTTTGAGATAAGACAGAAAAATCTTCAGGGTGCTCGCAAAGTTCTGGTAAGGGATGAGTGCTTAAAAGTATCATTGTTTTTCTTCTTCTTTTTTTCTGAGGGATAGAGGAGGGGAATGGAATTCTATTTTTTACAGGTTAGACTTTGTTGTATAGCTGTGCTTTACAGAAAAATGTTTTTCTTATTTAAGATGGCCTGTCTTTCAATGTGCATGGTTTCTCCTGGCTTTTAAAGCAAACAAACCACAAAATAATGATAACGTTAAAAACAAAGTATACATGTTTGCTATTTGCAACTTGTTCAGTTTGTAGTTTTTAAATGTTTCTCTCAAATCTTTATTTTGTCCTTTCAGGGTACAGCTATTGGTAAATGTCCAAAGAGCAAAATATTTCGAGGCTACATAGACTTGGAGCTGCAGCTGCGAGAGTTTGACCGCTGTAGATTACTCTATCAAAAGTTTCTTGAGTTTGGTCCGGAAAACTGCACCACTTGGATGAAGGTGATTTCATTGCTCATTTGGCTCTTTTTCTTGTCAGATAATATGCAGTTCATAAATGATTGAAAATAAAGACAATAAAAGTCTAGAAGTCATGTTTTCTCGTATAGCAAATGTAAATATTTTTATGAGAGGTTTCATATATAGAATAATTATTGCATAAGAGATTTAAAAGTGGAGGAGTCAGGTGACCAGGTATAGTATTATAGTGATGCCAAATGTTCTTTTTTTCAGCTGTTTTCATTTTTTTTCCATCCAGTGAACATTTTCCAGTAGTGAATATTTACTATTCATTATCTGTTATCGTATATTACACATCCTGTGTCAGTGACACTTGTTTTATATGAGATGCAGGATGTAAAACTAAACTCATTTCCTTTTTTCGTTTTTTTTTTAATCATTTGACATTCCTTAAGCTATTTATTCACCTTATTTTCTTTGTTTATATTTATTTATATAATAGTTTTAATAGCCTATTATTGCAGGTTCTGTAAGTTTTCTTGGTTAAAAAAAATTGTGTGAATTATGTATCCTTATTCTTCTTTTTTTTTAACCTTTTGATGTTGACAGTATGCAGAGCTTGAGACCATATTGGGAGATTTTGAAAGAGCCAGAGCCATTCTAGAGTTAGCTATCAACCAGACACGCCTTGACATGCCGGAAGTGCTGTGGAAGGCTTTCATAGACTTTGAAGTGGATCAGGGGGAGTATGACAAGGCTCGCAACCTTTACCGGAGACTGTTGCAGCGCACTCAGCATGTCAAGGTCTGGCATTTATCTCTGCTTGTATAACTAAACTCAAAGTAGGATATTTTGAATTCCACTGCACCCATAACTTAAATTATCCAAAAATAAAATTTGCTGTATACATTACAAAAGAAAGATAAAATAGGCACTGTCTGAATGTAATTTGAAGTCAGCAAATGTTCAAAAATCAGGATTCGAATTCTGTGGACTTTACCGTGATCAGTACAAAAATAGATGAAATAGGAAAGCTCTGTTACAAATTCTCTTCTTTCAATAAAAAACGATTTTCGAATTAAAAGATGTTTTAAATTTTGAAGTATAGGAAATGAAATGGAAGGTCTTTAAAAATCACAGAGCAAATAATTTTTTTACAACATTGTGATAAACTTTCTTTTATCAAAAGATTTTTATTATGATTGTCATAAAAAGTTTCAATTTGTTTAATTGGAACTGGGGATATCATATCGTTAGTATAAACAAAATTGTATATTATCAAGGTTTAGAGCACAGGTCCGATTGCTGGTCCGGCGCCAGGTCCTTTGTTGACAGGTCGACCAGCACATGCTATCTTTAACATGAGGCGAGAGAAAACTAAGTTACTGCTCTATATAGTATTTCTAACAGCCGTGTGTAAAATGATGGTTTTAGATTTTGGATGATTTCTGGCTATCAAAACCTTGATATTATTAAACGCTCAAGAAAAATTCCATCTTGAAGTTCATAGTGCTTGAATTCATGAAAAAGTTAATTTAACTTTCATAGGTGTGGATCAGTTTTGCCAAGTTTGAGCTGACTGTCCCTGAAGAAGGAGCTCTAGACAAGGCGAGGGCTGTGTACAGAAGTGGCAACAACAAACTTAAGACATCTCAGGACAAGGAGGAGAGACTTGTGTTGTTAGAGGCTTGGCAGGCACTTGAGGTGAGCTCCCTAGTTTAAGATGGAGAGGGGGGGGGGGGCGTTAGGTGTTCATGAACATGGAATACAGTGGCATGGAAACTGTATCTCTGCTCTGGTATTTTATATTATTAAATGTTCAAAACTGAGCCTTAGTTAGACATGAGTGAGGTAACTATACCATATTGACAAGTGGTGACAAAAGAGATTTGGTTCTTACAAATAATGAGGTCCAAAGTATTCTTTTCAATAGTTTAAATAGTTAACTTTGAATTCATGTGTCAAAGAGAGTTTTCAGATCGAGAGAGGGGGGGGGGTGATAAGGTAAATCAAAGCATTGGATGGGGTTAAATTTAGACTTTTCTGTGACCTTTTGTAATAACTTGGATCTCAAATATATTCAAATTAAAATCTATAGGTACAAAATGTATCCTCAGTTCAATAGTTTCAATTAATAATCATTAGCTTGCTTGAACGTAAATATTTATAGCTATGTTTTCTGAGTATGCATAATCTGTGCAGTGGTATGTGTTGTGTGAGAACATTTTATATTAATAAATATTTTTGTTTAAAGAGAGGAACAATGAAAGTGTGGAGGAGAAATGCAGAGGCAGTGAATTTTTTGTTGTTGTTTCTGTATCATGCATTAGGAGGCAGCTGGAGATGAGACATCTGCACAAGAGGTGGAGAGACAAATGCCACAGAAGGTGAAGAAAAGAAGAAAGATACAGACAGAGGACGGGGTAAGATCAATTCACTCTGTCTCATAGTAGCTGAAAGCTTTTTACATTTTCAGGCTCTAAATAGTAGATTTCAGATTGCAATCACCCAACTTGAGCTAGGAAAAATATAGTTGAGTTAGAAAAAAATTAGCATGTTACGACCTTTTAATTCTCCCTTGGGCATACACAAAATCCTTGGACCTATTTTGATATACATGTACCCCAAGAATTGCAAACTAGCTATATTTTTTATTTAAGAAGTAAATTCTAGGCTGAGTGCATATCTAGTTGATGTAGTCAGGGAGAGGGAAGAATTCTCCCTATCAAATACAAACATGATGATGTAAACATAACAGCTTTTTTTTTCTAATTTGTATCAGCTTCTTCAAAGTATTTTAAACGTGTAAGAATAATAACTAAGCAAAATGGCAGCTTCGCTATGTGCAATTTTTTATCATCGAAGTTAAAAAAAACCCTACAAATAAGCCTTGTTGCATATGTAGAAAAAAAGCGTTACATGATAATATTTGCGTTAGAGGTGGTATTTTTAAAAGGGTATCTTTGATGTTGGCCAACTAGCTGTGCATTCTTTAGGATTTTTAAGAAAGCGGAACTTCTCAGAACTCAAAGTTACAATTTTTGCTTTTTAAATAGAAGCCTGCATAAATAAGATAAGATAATTCTTTATTAATCTCTGAGAGGAAATTCAATGTACATAGTATAAAAATTGTGTAAAAACACACACACAATTTACATAATACATATAAAGTGTATAGTAATAATAAAATATTCTCACACCTCTACACATATTTTGTTCAAATGTATTAATATATATTTTTTTTGTAATAAAATTTTGGGAATTTTTTACATTTAGTTGATTTACTACGAGAAGTATGTAAAGATTAACACAAATATGTTTTACCTTTGAACTAACTGAAATTTTTTTTTTATAGATGGACGCGGGTTGGGAGGAATATTTTGATTACATCTTCCCTGACGAGGAGTCTGCCAAGCCTAATCTGAAGCTGCTTGCACTTGCTAAGAAATGGAAAGAGGTCAAGGAGAAAGAGGAAGACACCGAAGAAATGGATGATGATGCTGAGGCTGGTGACAGCAACAAGGATAAGGAAACCACAGAGGAAAATCTTGATGCAGACTACAGTCAAGATGAGGATTCAAGCGATGAGCAGTCCAGCTGATATTGTCAAAACAAAACAATTGAAACTTCAACCAGCTTTCTCACACCTCTACA
>BMAT01006103.1:53367-67433 GCA_019649035.1 Elysia marginata
CACCCGAAATCTGCAACTAGAAAGATTTCTATTTTTTGGGAGAATCAGACCGGCATTGCATTGTGGGATAGATAATAACCTCGAACTTAAAATTTGTTGAAACAAAATGGAGATTTCTTTCGCCAATGAATCGGGCTCAGTTTTTGCTTCGACCATGCACACATTATTAAGAAAATGCCAATCAACTGAATAGAATATTGATAAGAATATTGTTTTAAATGTAAAGCCAGACTTGGGCAAAATCTTGCAATATCTCTACATCGAGGTATAGTTCTAGGCGTAGTTGACGCAAAAGGTTCAGAGCTATATTAGATCTAGATTTTAGATCTAGACATAGCGTTAACGTTGTTATGTTTAATTTTCTACCCCGTGTAAGTACTCCTCAAATAAGGGTAGAATAAGAATAGAAACTTTCGTTCTAATTCTACGTACTGATTTTGTGCTCTGAACTTTACCCTGTAAATTCATCTTTAAATGCGGGTGAGAAATTTTTTTTCGCATTGCGCACATTTACGAAAGTTCTGGTCAACGAACGTACCCCAGTCGGCCATGCTGGTAAACACTGACCAGCCAGCCAACAAAGACCAGTCAGCCATCTGATGAGGGCAGAGCTTCCCGAAGCTTATAAGTCATGGCAAGGCACAAAATTTAAGTAAATAATTATGACAATTAGATTGCGAGATAAATAAATAGATAGATAGATAGATAGATAGATAGATAGATAGATAGATAGATAGATAGAGATAGATAGATAGATAGATAGATTTTAGAGAGAAATAGTTGGAAATAGAAAATGGGAGAGAGATGCAGGTGGAAAGAAAATAAGAACGGGGTGAAAGATGATTGCAAACTTGATTGAAAAAAACATTGGCCACATTTTTTCCGTTTTTTTTTAAATTACTTTTTCCAAAGACTTCTTGTTGTCAACTTTCACTTTTACCAGTGATATTTTCTAACCAAATGAGACTCCTTTTCCTGTCTCTCTCTTCCCATCTCTTCCTTATTTATGTCCACACGCATTTACACACACATATACAAATGCCCCATCTTTCATCCCCTTCTTCAGATCACGATATTTTGTTAATCAAAACCGTCCAATAACCCATGTGCTTTCCCCCGGATATTGGATCTGTCTCAATCCTGGTCTTGCAATACAAATCCCACCAGCTCTCATCATCCCTCAGTTTTTCTGTTCGAGTGGACTCCGACACTCACAAGATTCGCGTGAGACACTGGAAGTGGGGGTTACATGAGGCAGCAGTCTGGTCGAGACACCTCGCACATCAGCTGTCAGTTTTGCTCAAACAGTTGGAGAAGAATATTTTGTTGCTGTCATTTCTTGAGTTTATGCTAAGTCTGATAAGTCTACGTACATGTACTTGAGGAAAACAAAACATATCATCATACACGTAAAAAAGGGTCAACTAAACGCCAGAGATTAAAAAAAAAAACTGTTTCGGGCAGGCAGTTTTGGTGAGTTGTACTTCTCCAGCCGTTATGGTCCACTTTTCGCTGGAGGAATAGCGATAAAATGATAGTTCTTTTTTCTCTCCTAAAAAACCTCCAATCTAATCATCAGAAAATTTGAAAGAACTGGTAGCGAATAAGAAATAGCCCAAATATTTAGCCAAATTCTGACTTTTAGATCAAGGGCGATAAAAACGTATTAATTTAGACCTTCTTATGGCTTAATTTTGATAGTACTCTTATTAAGCAGCTGTTGATTTTACGAAAACAAGCATATCAGTGTATTAAATTTCAGATTCCGCTTCAGTCTCAAATCATAAAATACAGATGAGGCCTTCACGCGTCCAATTTTTTTGCTAATATTAAACTTAAGAATGCAATAAAGTGGCCAATGATTGTTATTCCACAGTGGCACAACGATAGCTAGATATTTTTTTTCCTTTAGAGCAGTCTTTAAAACAACTGAACATCAAGCAGAGTTTTAGTCACCTTTTCCCCAAAACCTTACGAAGTAAAAAAGGAGGGCTTTTACTTGGTTTGTAGTTTTTTTTTCTTTCCTGTGAAGCTATGCAGCAAAAATTGTTTTTCCTTTGAAAACCTTGTTTGTGTAAGGAAGTATCATTTTTCAAAATATCATTATTTAAATGCGGATACCTTGACCGACGCTACCCCTCCCCCGACCTTGAAAAACTTCACTACACAGGTTATTAGCTCGGGAGTCTCGAAACGGTCCTGTCCTTTCCAACTTCAGGCGCAAAATGGGGCCTGGTGGACAAGATTCGATTGGAAATCAAAATATTGCAGTCTAGGCATATCAAATTCTCGTCCATATGTCTGAATTCCTTGACGTTGCTCTTCTGCTTTTCGAGAGATTCGGGGAAATTTGTTCAAATGTTTTTTGTTTCGTTTTGTTTATTTTTGTTTGTTTTCTTTCGGGTGAAAATATCAAACGCGTACGATTTGTAAGTTTCTTTGTTTATCCTGTGTTAAAAGTAGTTTTGAAGTACAATTGTGATGACATTTGGTTCGACAGGAAAACACCAGCAAGGAATGAATGTTAACTTAAAGTGATCATGTATTCCAGTTAAGACATTTTGTAAAACATTTTGTTCATCTACTTTGAAATCCGTTTTTTTTTTTTTGTTCTTTTGTTTTTTTGTTTTTTTGTTGTTTTTTTGCACAATATGAAAAAGAATGAATGTACTTTGTTTTAGTTGTTTACAAGACGTAAACGGGAATATGTTCTTGCACATCCGTCATTAATTATACTTTTTTTTTGTTCTTTTCTGACAATCTCTTTCGCCTTATATCATCACATCTACTTTTTTCCTCTTTTTAATCTGATCACACCACTAGGCAATCTGTTGTACTCTGCTTGTTTCCTTCTCTCTTCAACTGTATACAGGAAAACAAAATGGAATGGCTCCTTTTCCTTTCACTCTCTTAACCTGGTTCTTTTTTGTCAAACACTTTCTCTGCCTATTTTTCTAATTTCTATACCTTTAGCAGTACAAAGGATTTGTGTTTTAACCATGTACCTGCGAGAGCACCTGAGAGGCCTCTAAAATAAACACATAATATAACACCAACCAGCAACGATGATAAAACTGTGCGTTATCGTACCTTTTTGGAATTATTTTCAAATAAACATGGTCGGAGAAACAGGTCGAAACGCGATCCGATAAATGCCGCCCCAAATAGACAAAACAGGTGGCCAAAAGGTTCTGGTAGATGAGTGTTTGAGAAAGAGAACTGCCCCACCTGCATTGTCTTGTCTAGTACGTCTGAGCGATCCTAACTCATCCTCGTATAACGCAATAGTTTGATCCGAATGCCTACAGATCGCTGTAAGGGTAAGAGTCTTTGAAGCCAGGGTCATAGAAATACACAAATATTTTATGGGAATGGGTGATGTCATATGCACTAATAGGTGTAAAGACTCTCTCTCTGTCTCTGTCTCTCTCTGTCTCTCTCTCTCTCTCTCTCTGTCTCTCTCTCTCTCTCTATCTATCTTTCTATCTATCTATTTCAATTTCTCTCTCTCCCTCTCTCTCTCTCTCTATCTATCTCTCTATCTATCTATCTCTCTTTCTTCTCTCTCTATCTATCTATCTCTCTATCTATTTCAATTTCTCTCTCTCTATCTCTCTCTATCTATCTTTCTATCTATCTATCTATCTATCTATCTATCTCTTTCTCTCTCTCTCTATCTATCTCTTTCTCTCTCTCTCTCTCTCGATCTCTCGCGCTTTTTTTTGACACACCGTTCTCTTTTTTTCCTCCACTTCAATGTGTTCTCTATTTATAGTTTTGGCCTCTGCACGAATAAATGACTAGCCAGAGAACTTTGCAGTAAAATGAAACGTGTGGTATATAATAGGCCTGTTGTAGACACGATAATGGGTGTTTAAATGAAAAAAAAATAAAATTAAATTAAAAACATAGATAAACCAAGGTTATTTGCCTGAAACAGTTATGCAAGTGCGCGTATAGAGGGGTGTGTAAAGTTACAAACTTGTACAACAGACGGTTTTGGCCATAACCAATTGATTAGTCATGGTCTGTTGAAGCATTTTATTCGTAAAATGCTTTTTTCGTCGTGCTTAGTTTTTACTTTACCATCGCTAGTATTTATTTTATCAGTACTTGCAAATTTGCTCCCTTTACGAACAGTGCAATTTACTTATGATAATACCGATAGGTAGCATTATGCCCCCACTCAATTTAACTCATTCTGAGAGCTCTAAAGAAAAAAAAACCCTTAATGAGGTTGTGTTACAAACAGACTTGTATTATTGGAATCTGTGGTGGAGGAAAATGTTTACAGGCAATATTTTCTTTTCCATAAAGTTTAAATAGGGCCTTAAAGTATTGTTTATTGACTCCGTTAGACAGTTTTGGAGTTTAGAAGTATGCCTCTGTAAAGGCTCCTCTAGAGGCTCCTGTGTTTCAAACATAGTTTTTGAATCTCTGAGTTGTCTCACATTCAAGGAGAAGACACTGAGAGTTTAGACCTTAGTTCCTTTAAAATAAGATCCCCAAAGCCTTTACATATACACAAAAATGCACTGAGGAATCATTCATGCAATATTACATTTTATAATGAAGAAAACAAAACTCAAATTTCTCTTGATGGATGCCGGATATTATTAGTCAATTATTTACACTTTCATGCTAGACTATAACAAGGCGTACTTGTATTGTCAATGCCGTTCATATTCAGACCGCATTTTAATTACACGGCATCATTATTAAAATATTACAAGCATATCAAGAAGACGTGACGTTACAAGTTTTGTTCCTACTTAACGCATTTTTCCCACGTTCGCAGCCAATAGACCTACACATGTACCGGTACTCTTTCTGGGAATAAGCAATTAGAACTAACAGGGAAGCTTTTTAAACTATTGGGGCCCCAAGCTTATATAGTTTTCTCCTTTTTTCATTTTTACGCAATACTTTTCAAAGTTAATTTAACTCTGCTCTATTACCCAACTTTTTTTCTTTTTTCTTCGCGGGTTAAGCTACAAATTACAGACTTTAAGCAGCAACGCGTGAGTATGACGCGAACGTCTGTGGGTCTATTTTTAGAAACTGTTTTCATTATTTTTATAGTTTCTCAATCTGCTTTCCCGATTTTCACGTACGCGTAGTAAGACACGGTGCGTGTGCTAAAGGTCTCTACTAATCAGCTACACAGTCCCTTCCTTCATCCAGCCCTGTAACGCATTTTGCGCGCTAAAGTAGAAATAGAAAATTTTGGCTGATATCATCCTGCAACTTTTAAAGTGGCCCCAGGCATTGTGCATTGTGCATAAATATTTTTAGTATTATCGGTAAAAAGAATTCCACTCAAATTTATCTATCCTGTAGAATAAGTTAAAAGATAGGAAGACAGTAGTTTCTTGTTGATTCTAACAACAGTGTATGCCTCACCAGTTAAAATTTATCTATCCTGTAAAAAAAAGTTAAAAAGATAGGAAGACAGTAGTTTCTAGTTGTTTGTAAAAGCGTCTGCCTCTCGATTTTATGGTGCTTCCACTTTCATTTACAGTTTTCTGTAAAAACCTCTTGTGCTTGATATCCCAAAAACATACACATAGAATATAGAGTATTAACTTTTATTAGCTGGCAAGGTATGAACACAATATTGTGAAAGTCTTGATTATACTTCGTCGACATTTCTCTTTTTATTATGAAAAAACGCAGTAATATTAATATAACCGGTACATAAATCTGCCAAATAAAGAACTCGGCTTTTACATAGTATTCTAAGACTAGTTTTTAAAAACTGCAAGATATCAATGTAACTCCTAAATTATCTTAATTCAAAACATTAAATTTTTACGTAATTAGTTAGCACGTAATTTCATTATCATTATATTTTGCCCTTTTTCCACATTTTTCTCATAAAAGTTTTAACTTACAAGCGTTTCATACTTCTTTGGCATTATTCTTATTAATAACTTACATAAATTATGACACGGGGTGATAATTTCATTTCCAATAAAGAAATCAGCCGCTCTGCGATATCTTTGTGGTTTTCTCTGAATTCTTATTGCCAAGTTTATTCTCTTTAAAAAAACAAAAGTTTTACATCAAGATTATGATAAAACCATTGTACAAATTAATTGCTAATTTTGTTTTGTTAAATCTGCTGCATTCCTTACTTTTTATGAATTAGATATATTAGCGCTATAATATAAGAACTGAAAAGCCTAAACTATCTTGATAGTAAACTGTCATGCATGAAGGGCGCTTGTTTTGTAAGCTCCAAATTTTAAGATTGTTTTTTTTTCTTTTTGTAATTTTTGCCTCACTGGCAGAATTTACACCAGCTCTCCAAAATTTTTTTAAAAATTATCAAAATTAACATGACGAAAATATCGTAATAATGTAGAAAAGCATTAGGAAATGCGTTTTAACAATTAAGTTATACGCTTTGGTTGAAAGGAGCACCCATATCGATAGTAAGCTCTTCTTACCACATGGATCTTTCCTGTTTTTTGTTTTTTTTAGTATTTTACCATTTTTTCTGTTGTAAATTTCAGACATTGCGATGGTGCTGCCTTTTGGTGACATTACAACGTTATTTTTTTTTAATAAAGTAATGTAATTTAGTCTGAAGAAAAGAGAAAAATTAACACCGGAAAAGATTTTGGCATGTCGTCGTTTTGTGGTTTTAGTAAACTTTTGTCGCTAGTGAAATTTTTGAGATTTTTTTCCAAGTAGTTCTGAGCGGTTAGGCAGCTTTTGAAGTCGTAAGTCAGAAGTTCTGATCCTTAGGCCACTCATGACCCTGTCTCTACCTCACGCCCAGGGAGGACGTAGATTTAGGTCTTTGCCATTTGTGATAGGGAAAAGTCAGTCTTTCTGTTTTTCAAAGTTCTATTTTCTTTTCTTAATTGTTCTGCTTATCTCGATACATAAAATTATTACAATTCTACATACTACCCATGACTTTCAATCCGAGCTTATTGCATAATTTGCAAACAAGGATATATATATATATATATATATTTTTTTTTTGCAACAGCTGATAGGATTATTGGTGGTTGATTGGGGACTCTAAGCATTTTCTCTCACAGCACAACCATGCTGTTTGTAAATTATAATGATATATTTTTTGATGAGCAGCATTTTCTTAGGTTGTTAGATCTAGTTAACAGATAATTATTGCGACATTAAACTGAGCGGAAAAATTGATATGACTGTGAAGAACTCGCCCGCAAGGCCTATGCCCAACTTTACTCTGTTAAAATGGAGCAGAAAACGCAGCTCAATTTGTGCGGCTACCATGTCTACTTTAAAAGTTACCTAACTAGCCTACATGAAAGCAAGAATCTACAGGGTTCCGGTCTCCCTGTCTGTCTGTCTGTGTGTCTCTCTGTCTCGCTCTCTATCTATCTATCAATCTATCTATCTCCCTATCTCTCTCTTTATCTATCTATCTAATTTAAGGTAATGTTCTAATTTGTATCTATCTCTATCTATCTATCTTTCTTATCTACCTATCTATCTATCTATCTAATAATATTTTAGGCCTTTTGTTCAATTGTTTTGTAAAAACACGTTTTGATCCATGGGTGACCTTTCACATCGTTATGAGGAAGTATGCTTTACGATGCCGAGACACACTTTTTTTCAAACATCAGCAACTCCCGTTCTCATATCACTTAACTGTCATTGCCGAGACGCTTCCAAAAACAAGATCACAGCTAGCTTATAATTTATTGTAATAACAATGTTTTTTGAGGTAGCTTTTTTCCTATTACCTTCAGTGGTCAGCGCCAAACACTATGAGAACAATTTTGCATCTTCCTGTTCTGTTCTTTTCATCTTTTCAAACTCCCGCCACTTTGAGCTTTTGCGCGTCAGATTTGTTAGAATTCCTCATATCAGAAGGTTTAATTAAATTAAACCAGCTATCATGTCTAATTATAAGCAGTAGGTCGTATCACTGAGAGCAGAGGATCATAAAATAAATTGAGAGTTGAGATGTAAAGGTTGTTGCTGGATTTAAGGTAAATAATTTGCAAAATTCAAATGAAACCAGCCTTAAATTCTTGAAACCGCTTTAAAAATGTCATTCCATCGCCTCATTTACCAAATAATTTGAAGAAAATGTTATTTACAACTTTAGCAATAATTTACATATCAGTGAATGAAATGGTAATGAATGATTTTAGAAAAAAAATATAGAGTTACATTAATGAAACATTTATTTACTTCATATAAATGTGCTGCTAATTATTTACAGCAATTCTTGAAAGCTCTATAATTTGGTTTCAACGTTTATATATGTTACATTTTGTAAAAAAATTGAAAATTATGTTAGAATTTGCCACCTTCCTTTTATTAAAGACGGTCAGCATAATTATTATTTATTTTCTGATTTATCATTATACACAGCACATTAAGTGAAACTTATAATTGTTTATAATTTAGGGTAACTCTGCATGTTGCAATATGCATAATAAAGTTGATGTTTTAAAAATTTCAGCTCTTAGCCAATTTGTCATGTTCGTTCTGCGTTTTCTTTTCTTTTGAATTATTTTGCGAAGATAATCATCCACCCCGCCTCATCAGTGGTTCTCCTATTTCCACGCTGCCGTGGTGCTGCTATACTGTATAGAGTCTAGTACATACTCGTACATCTTGGAGACACAAACGGTGGAGAGGTAACGTCTCGCTTCTCTCACCTCACTCCCTCCCTTGCTCGCCTGTATCAGATCTATGCAGAAAAAGGGCGAGATCTGCTCCTGGACAGGACAGAGATATCTCTAGCCTGCTGTAGGCAAACCTCAAACCTCTACCCGTCCTCAGGACGTAGAGAAAAGCTTTATCTAGGCCTGTCCTTGGTGTCACACTTGTAGTGCCCGCCGGACGTCCTTGTGGTCTGGAAAATCAGATCAGATGCAGATCTACATCTTCTGTCAACCGCTACAACTGCAGATGAAGGCGGAACATATATTTAAAAAGTGCCATCGCTAATCGACAATAGTAGCAGTATAAGACAGATTACCCACACGGACGTTGTCTAAACTTGATAGCGGAAACAGCGCTCTACGAGTCGAGGACAATGAGACAGTGACAACTGTTTTTAAGTCCTTAAATAATTGCCTCTGCTTATCGAATTGCGGTGTGACCTTTCCGTTATTAGGCGGAACTGGCCCTGGTGTGTGTGTGTTTGGGCGTGATTTATTCTTCAACCAGGTAGGTCCCTGGCGCATTTATCTTTATGTCTGTTTATTGCATCTTCATTAAGTTAGTTTTTAGGCTACGTGGTAATATTTCACCTTGCAAAAAAATTCAATTCCATCATAGAATCTTTTATAGAACTTCTTCTTCTCCTTCTTTTCCTTCTTCTTCTCCTTCTTTTCATTCTTCTTCTCCTTCTTCTTTTCATTCTTCTTCTCCTTCTTCTTCTCCTTCTTCTTCTCCTTCTTTTCCTTCTTCTTCTCCTTCTTCTTCTCCTTCTTTTCCTTCTTCTTCTTCGTCTTCCTCTTGTTGCCGTTGCTGTTTCTTTTGTCGCTGTGATAACAGTTCCTGCAGCTCTTTTTTAGCCGCTTGTAAGACAAATATTTGCTCAGAGACCTAAAATACATTAGCAAGGGTACGGTGCGTTATTTAATTTTCAAGTATTTGCTTACATATTACTACATGGCAAATTGAGCGCAGTGTAATTTATTACATTAAATAAGGATAAAGAATATTTACTGTGAAGAGTAATCCATTACTTGTAAAAAAAAAAAAAAGACTTAAATAATCACAATCATCTGCAGTGGTTTTTTTTCTTTTTTTTTAATGTTGCGTCCGCGATTTTCTGCGATCTTAGTGAAGACAAACACCCTATTGGCTGACACTCTTTAGGTTTAGATCTAAAGTCTAGCTGAAAGTTACGTGCAATCGCACAAAAATGACAATCTGAGCTTATAGCACTTTATCATCTCTGGCACGCTAAAAAGTAAAACCTAGAGCAATCAGATGTAATTCTAATATTTTTTTGTATGCTCGGTCTACAACGAGATCAACACGTGTGTTATTTCGGTTTATTTTCTATACTGTCTTTCTTTTACTTTGTTTGGTTTTTCTTTACTTTGTTTTGTTCTTGGTTTTCCATTCTTTGCTGTGAACATTCGAAATTGCTTTGTCCTCTAACTACTTTAACACTAGGTCCTGTGTAAAAAAAATTATCTCGTTTGTGTTGTCCTGAAATACCTCGCGGCTCATTGCTACACAGTAATGATATTGAGATGCAAATTTTTTAGAAGCTAGGGTGGAAAAAATTTGGATAAGTGGGAGGTGGCAATTTATGTGTGAGAGTCTATTGTTTTGAATGTCCTTAGTAACTTCAGCTTTTTCTTAGGTTGAAGGTTGAGTCCACTCTTGGTTTCTTATTTTCGGTTAATCTCTTTGTCTTTTACACACAAAAATACAACAGTTGTGTTTGTTCATGTTAAACAATTTATAACAAAGATACTTTTAGGTAATAAAATGAAAGGTTGGTGAAGAAGCAGAAGCATATCAACAAAAATAAAAAGAAGTGCAAGGATAAGAAAAGGAACAACAAGAGCTGCAACGGCAATAACAACAAAAGAAATTTAACAGCAATTGACAGAGACAGCAAGAGCAAAACCAACAACTACAGCGTCGGCAATAAACACCGACAATAATAAAAAGAATAAAGTTATTATTCAATAACAAAAAATACGCAACGGCTTTTCACAGAGAATTTGCCACGTCCTAAAAGTCATCTACGACGCTGTAGACGGTAGAGGAAAGGAAAGTGATAACGAAAACAACGTGATACAATAATAAAGAAAAAAGGATTGAATGTTTCAACAAAACAGAGTTTGCTGCAGAGATGACCTCGTTAGTTACGAGATTAAATCTAACCTGTTACTGTTAGCTTCAACATAAAAAAGAAGCTCGAAATCCCGTAACAGCCGATGCGCTGAAGGGTATGTGTGGCGTTTTACTTCCACATCAAAATTAATCAATACGTTTTGTTAACCCGCACATTGAGAGAATTGTTTTTAAGTCAGTTGTCAAAATAAGTTTTTTTTTATTCTATTTTTAAGTTTACTTCCTAGGGTCTTTTTCACAAAAATTTAAATCCTTTCTCGCCATCTCCTTCCGTGCAATTTTTTATTTTGTCTGTCCTTCCTTTTTTTGTTCGTCTTCCTCTAGTCCTGGTTTTGAAATTTACGTTGATCTTGTTTTTCACGTGGTTGTCTCCTTTTATACTTTCTTCTTCTTCTTCTTTTTCTTCTTCTTCTTCTTCTTCTTCTTCTTCTTCTTCTTCTTCTTCTTCTTCTTATTATTATTATTATTATTATTATTATTATTATTATTATTATTATTATTATTATTATTATTAGTATTAGTATTAGTATTATTATTATTATTATTATTATTATTATTATTATAATTAATCTTCTTTCTGTTCCTCCTTTTCTTTTTATCTTCTTCCTCTCTCGCTTTACCCCTTTCTTTCTCTATCTCCCTTTTTCGCTTCACCTATATCTCTGATTCGTCAAGCACCGCACTCTCTTTCTTATTCTTTATTGTCTCACGACTGAGCTAAACTTCCTTTCTTTTTCCGAGATTTTCTGAACTAATCTACCATATTGTATCCTTTATTTCGTCTTCTATCTTTTTACCTCGAAATATTTCATTACAAGTTTGTAGGATGGGTGTTGCGAGGGTGTATTCTGTATCAACTTAAGCGGATAACTTTCTAAAAACAAGCCTGTTCCAGCCTCAATGGGGTTACAAATCCTTAGCATGCCCTGAGAATGAAGAACTTGACTCTGTACAAATATTATGGTTTCGGGTGCACGCCGTTGTGGCCTCTTACAAACCATCTTACAATAACCATTCGTAGGGAACTTCAATCCTTGAAATTTGCGTCAAAGAAAGTTTTATGCTTTTTAAAGCCTTATGCCTTGAACAATACAACTGGAACTTAAACTTAGATATAAACCACAAGAAACAAGCAGTTTTCAAAGTTGTTTTGTGTGTGTGTGTGTGTGTTCAAACATTAGGTTTATAATTATGTAAGTTTTGTGTTCAGCCAAAAGACCCGACGGAAATTACTTGTTCAATTCGCGAATCAATGGGATTTCTACTTTGATCGGAAAGTGCAGAGAATATAAAGTAAAACTTCAATCCAATCCTCTCGGCGATGGTGTACTTTGATCGGGGTGCAACTTTTTTTTAAATGTAGTACAACACGGCCATTTTGTTGTCGCGGTTGTCAGGTCTGTTGCTTTGATGTGAAGATAGAATGCTTTTCAACTTTTCTTAACCTGAATGAACCTAATTTGCCTTTTCATTTTTAGTTCGATGCGCTGAAATGATTATTGCTTGGCTCCGTTTTCCAGGAGTGTGCGTCAAGATAGAATAATCTTCGAATTATTATAGCCGTGTACTTCCATGATTAAGGATCAATCACAAATCTTTTTAGCTGTGCTTACAGATTACGCTGCAGGATTTTGCTTTTGTGTTTGACCAGAATCGTCAATTTATTACAAATCATCGTCAATTTATCACAAATCATAGCCACTTCACAGACTACGTTGTATTTTCTGATACATACGAATCAAAGCAGACTGGTCATAAGCTTTAACGTGAAGAAATACACCCATACAACTAGTATCAAACTTTCTTTTACTGTTATCTTTAAAACAATCTGTACATTGTTACGCCAGGTACCTATCGTCACAAAATCAATAGAGTTTTAAAGTACGCAAGACAAACTGTCAAGGACTGTACATTACAAAGTAAGCAAGTAAACGTGTACACAACCAACGTCTAGTTACATGTTTACAAGATAATGTATGGTTCCTGAACCAAGTCTCAAGATTCAGAATTATACTCGTATTTAAACCAAAGCACACGATATATCCTCAAGAGCCGTAAAAACTCTTCCTGGAACCTTTCTTTTACGAAATTCTCGTACTGTAATATGCACCGTTGGACTTATTGGTAAAGTAATTTCAGCAATGCAAACATCTTTTCAACCTTAAAGAGGAAATGACATCTTCGTATTTAAAGGGGGGGGGGTTGTTGCAGCTAGTTAGAGGGTACACAATAAAAGGAATGGGCTTTCGGATCTTGACACAAACATTATAAAATTGCAAAAAATACTCTCCCTCAGCCTCCCTCCCTCGCTTGTTTCATGATCAAAGAATTATTTCTGCCACACCTGCCTTAGAACCGTACACCATGACTCATTCTTTGTCTTTAAAGCCCCATCGATACTAGTATTACGCGCTACCATGCCAGTATAGCTATTGATCAAACGCAATAAACCGGTATTACATCACGAAGGGTCCAAACTCATAAAAATAGCCGTCGATATTCAATACTCTTTGGCTTAAAATATCTTCTCACCTATTGATCTGAATAAAGAAGTTGAATTCAAGGTTTATTTATTAATAGTGAGTCTTACAGTTGAGTTATTGAATAGAAAATCATGAATAACTTTCCTAGCTCCTGATCATCTTTTTAATTTGATTTTAGAATGTGCATCGATTGCAAATAATATGGGATGCCTACTAAAGTCATCAGTTGTCTACTGCTCTTCAAATGATCTTAAATCTATATCTATTTTATTCCACGTTATGCCTCGAACATAATGTTCTGATTGTCAGCAATGCTAACAATTCAGCCAGCCAAGCAAAAAATTACAACACATGGCTAAGTACGCTACAGTGTAATTTTGTTTCGCTGATTGCATTATGTTTTTCTGATACAGACACTTATGTCGAGCCAACAAATTTGTCGCTTAAACAAACCCGGACAGCCATTAGAAACCGCAATGGACTATTATTGTCGTTTACTGAAGCCAGTAACAGGATTCTAGTCGGATGGACGCTGTGTGAGGCTGTCGTGAAATTACGTGACTTGCCATGACCCAGGCACCCGGCGCGCTGAAAGCTACAACTTAACTACGCTGATGAAGCGACGGTTAATCCTCTGACCTGACTCAACAGCGCTCCTCAACCCCACCCTACTTTCATCTCTGTCTATAGGTCTGTTTGTCTCATTCACTCTCTGTCTGTCTTTCTGTCTCTGTCTGTCTGTCTCTC